>BMAT01010167.1:24423-38881 GCA_019649035.1 Elysia marginata | reverse complement strand
GCATGAAAATTTAATTTCTGAAACAATAATAATGCTTCATGTCACAAACAAAAACAATGTTTTATGTTAGAAATGAAAAAAAAATGATGAGAATTACCGCGGTTGTGATTTTGGTATATTGTAAAAAGATTTCAACAACCAGTATCACTCTGTCCATCTTTGCTTCAAAACTACTAGCGTTGTAGAAGAGAATGTAGTCATCCCCTATTGCGGTCTCTCTTAATGCTCTGCATTTGTGTTCCAGAGTAGACCTACTTAGAAACAATAGAAGTTAAATGAGGGAGACTTCAGTTGTAGAACAGTGGGGAGGAATTTGTATGTGTTGGTCAATCTTATTTGTGTAGCAGCACCACAGAATAAGTGGAGTTTCAATGTTATTGAAATGGAGAAAATCAATATTTTTTTTCAAAGGGTCAAAATCCGACAAAAAATTTGTCTGGGTACATAATGAGAGTATAAAATTTATATTTCATCATGTACAACCATAAAACTGTTGAAATTGTGTCTGGAAATAATGTATTCAAGTAGGGGATTGTTGGGTGATCTCTTAAAATCCTTTGTAATATGAAATCTTTGAATGAGTTTTTCCACATTTTCTCAATAATACATGTAGTTTTCACTGATCTGCTGTCAACAAATGCTTATAATTTGAGTCATAAGCAAGAAGTCAAAATAATCTGTTCTCTGCCTTAAAGGGCTTTTAAGCAATGTGTACATCTCTTAGTCTTAATGTGAAAATTACCCGACTCATTTTGTGGCGAGAACGCTACACATTTCTGTTATTATCCTCAATGGAGATCAAGTTTTGCAGGAAAACAGTTATAGTTGGAGGCAGCAAGTTTGTGTTCAATACAGTGCTTTGTTTATACTGGCAACAAGAGACCGCTTATTTTTTCACCTTGACGACTTTCAATTGCATGAGTATAGCCTGCTCTATGGGGAAAAATCCTCAGGTTTTTAGACAACAGCTACTATCATTCATTCAATCACGTGCCATGCTTTGTAGTGTTGGCAATCTTGTCCCTCCATAATTCTTGATCCTTTATTGCTGTCAATGTCTCAGTCACTCGTCTTTTCCAAAGCCATAGTGTTAGCCCATTTAACATTTTCTCCATTTGTTTTCCTCTGCTTCCTTTTCCATCAATCAGATGAATCTTTCCAGTTGATCTGGGATGTTCAAGTTTTTCTCTTCTCATTATGTGACCAAGAAAAGAGGCTTGGCATTTTTGTAAGGTTTTAATTAATGTCTTTTGTTTATTAGCTTCTTTCAAGACTGTATCATTTGATTCCTTTGTGGTCCATGGGATTGTGAGCATTCTTCTAAGAAACCACATTTCTGTAGCTTCTAATTTAGCTTGACTTTGTTTTGAGATTGTCCATGTATGGATATCTTTCATTACTTCCTAGGCTAATTAAAGAGTGCTTATTGCTATCCAATATTAAAAATGTAGATACATGATTATCCACACATGTTCCTTTTGTTTTACCTTCGAACAGCTGACAGTATAACAAATCATTAAGCTCAAATCATTTATGTTACCGTATATATATATTTTGATATGTTAATGCACCAGTAATAATTAATAATTTTGAGCCATATTTTTTTGCAACCAGTATTTTTTACCTAGACAAATGGTTTTTCCTTGATCTATGCACAAGAAAGAAAATGCAAAATAGCAGATAAATAAAGAACAAGGTATAACAGTTTATAAAAAAAAATTAGAAGCTTGTTCATTTTATTGATTTTCTAGATTACTTGAAAATTTTGTTGCTCCCTTTTTCTTTTAGTTCTATTCCCAAATTTTTTTCTTTCATTCCAAGAGAGCTGTACTGCCAAAAGCTAGAGAAAAGAGCTTCTATCCCATTAATTAGTGTAAGTGTGTGTGTGTGTTCAGTGTGGGGCACTAATGTAGCAGAGAATTGAAGAAGTACAATTAGCAAGAAAATTTGTCAGCAATTCAAACCCTTTCCCCTTGGAGGTTTGGACTACAGATATACCATTCTCAATAGAATTAGGTTATAGGCTATAAAAAGCGAATAATAATATGCAGTAAGACATTTCATCAAGACATCGTACTACAGCGTGACCTCACTAATCAAGAAATGTTGAGAGATGATGATATTTTCCCAATTTATCCAAATCCGGTTTTAACCCCAGTCATATCATAACTAATGATGATTGGCATTGTCTTTTTTGTGTGATGTGAATTGATGACATATCTGATCATCAAAATGATATCATAAGTAGATGGGAACACTTTCACTGCATCGAATAATAGTCAGGATTCAGCACTTTGTTTGACATGGCCATAGAAACATCTAGATTTAGCATTAGTTTGGCATGAGTGATCAGCAATAAACGGCCCGTTGCTTCAGTCTGCCCATGTGTGATTTGAGCACAACTCTTGATCAAGTAAATAACAAGTCTGTCCATACGGTTGTGATCCATAGATACCAGCAGCTGTCATAAACTTGTTTGTTAAGAATGCTGTGGGGGTGATTCTTTGTTACATTATACAAGAACAAGAAATATAGCGGTGAAAGATAACACTAACCTTCCTCATATGTCGATATTTACACACACGGTGTACTTCCTGGGCCATTTTCGACCCATATATTTTATATATAGAAAAATATGTTGTGAATGGTTTTTAACCAATACCTTTTAAGAGGTAAAATAACTGTCCAACTCACTTTGAGTTTGAAGTAATGTTATAACAGTGAGTACACTTTAGTTACATGTAGTTAATAGTAGTAGCAGCAGCAGTAGCAGCGGCAGCAGTAGTTGTAGTACATGTAGTAGTAGTTGAGGTAGAGGTGGTGGAGGTAGTAGTAGTAGCAGTAGCAGTAGTAGTAGTAGTAGGAGTAGTAGTAGTAGTAGTAGTAGTAGTAGTAGTAGTAGTAGTAGTAGTAACAGTAGCAGCAGTAGCAGTAGTGATAGAGAAGGTGGTGGTGGTGGTGGAGGTAATAGTAGTAGTATCAGAGGTGGTGTTGCTGGTGTTAGCAGCAGTAGTAGCAACAGAAGCAGCAGCAGTAGTAGTAGCATCAGCAGCAATATTAGTAGTAGTAGTGGTGGTAGTAGTATTGGTAGAGGTTGTAGTGATGGAGGTAGTAGTAGTAGTAGTGATAATAGTAGTAGTAGTATATGTAGTAGTATAGTTGTGATTGTCATTTCCAGTTCAAAACAACATTGCTGTACACCTACCAATGTAAATAGTCGGCTCAAAGTCGAAGTATTGCGATGGCTATAGCCTATTTAGTTTTTGAGCCAGGACATTTTTTCTTATACAAAATGTCTGGATCAAAAACGACCCACGACCTTCTAATGCTTGGTTGTGTATGAAAACATCAATAAAGGAAAAAAATGCGTTAAACTGTCAAACTGGTATGATAACATGTTGAGGAATTAGATAAATTTAGATTACATCGGGCGATGGAGTATATGACGTCACGCAGGGCCAAATAACATATTTTAGAGGCTCCTGGGTCATTTTCGACACAAGACATATGGGGAAGGTTAGCAACGACCGCAACAGTACATGAAGTAGCTTGCTGTTGGAAGACCTACTGGTACATAAAGTAAAGGCGAGGCGCTCAATCAATTTCCAAGAGCTATAGATGAGTCCTTAAAAAGAAATGCAATATATACATTTTTGTGTTGTTTTTTTTTATAAAACTCAAGCTTCCCGGTTTATAGGGTCCCTCTTCTCGATTGGTCAAAAATATATTTTTTTCAAGTCTTTCCTGATTTCCCGATAATCAGGGTTCCCAATTCTGAGGTTCAACTGTAGTATGAAATTAAAAAGGTTATGGAAAATAAGCTTCAAATTTTTTGTCGAAGATAGGTGAATTCATCATCAGTAAACTTCTTGGCAAAATTGCAATGATACAATAATATTTATGAGCTTAGAATTTAGGTACACAAGGTGGATCTTTAAGTTTCTGATCATAATTAGAGCCTCTTTTTCTTTTCATATACATATATCATTAAATCATCACTTATTATTGTGTTGCCTTCAGTGATAACATAATTATTGGTACTTCTACAAGAATGTTGATTGATTGAGGTGTTGACAGGAGCCAGGTACATGAGAGCTAGTAAAATGCTATCACTCAGTACCATCAGTATCACTCAGTCGTCCTGGCTGTGTTAAGAAGCCAGTAAAACTTCAACCAAACCCCAACCTACTTTCATTATGGTAATCTATTGGTTATCAATTAAATCAGCCATTGTTAGTGTTACTCTTTTCAGTATAATTATTTATTATAACTATTGCCATGGGCTGCTAAATGTAAATACATGTACATGTATTTTAAATCTTGAACTTCAGAAACTTATAAAAATCAGGTTTATAGAGTAGTAAAATAATTTCTTTTCAAAATCAAAGTCATGTGAATTAACTTTATAATTATATCACATGTAAGTTGCTGCATAAAGCTTAAAAGATTTAACCTGACAACGAAATCTGTAGACGTACCACGTTAATACAATGCAATCGAAAATTGATTATTATGGTTCAGAAACTGCACTGAGGCCTTTTATTTTCTTGATAAAAGAACATTTTTTTACATACTGGTGAGTTTGAATTTTTGTTTGCATTCCTTTTTTTTTAAACCTTTGTGACTATGGGGGCTATTTGTAAATAAATTGAAATTTGTTTTAACTCACTCGACACATTTGTATTGTACATGTAATTCTTTCAAACTTTTGCCAAGCATCCTTCTCACATTATTTCAATTTGTCTACTCTCAAACATAGTTAAGTTGATAATCGATTTATTTTTGCCTATGATGTGCCAATGAATGGTGCCATCCTTGAATCAAGTTACGTAAAGCTAAGCCATCCATTGGTTACTTCGTAAATCAGGACTTCATTTGTGTAAAATTTCTGGACTCCAGGATGGTGTTTGACTTTGAGGGTATCGAACAGATGTTTTTCAAACTGAGTGAGATCGGGATCATGGTGCCTGGGGTAATATTTCCCAACTAGAACATCAAAACAGACGCTTAACAAAACTGCTGTATGGGACATGGCATTATCATGCAAAAGATTGCCCTGAGTCAAAAACCCTGCAAATTGGGACCTTCAAATGATTTGTTCGGGAACTCATCGTACAAAAATCTGTTGATATTAAAGCTTGGTGCAAACGCTATATGTAGCCTACGGTGCTTGGTAAAATTTCTTGGACCGTAGCCACTTCCCTTATTTGAACGCGCCTACCCATCCTTTTCTGCTCATCTTTGCCATTACTGTTTTCATTAAAGTTGGAGAGTAAAAGTTTGCTAATGCATAGCTTATACACAAGGCAAATCAGCCTCCCGTAAATTTAAGCAAATTACACCAATGATTATACCTGATTTTGCCTATAGCATTCTTGCCATATGTTGAGCTGCATGGCTCAGTGGTTTGCGTGTCGGACAGACTTATGATTCCGGTTTGATTGGTTTGATTACTGCTTATGTTATAATTGCTGGGTGGAAGCAATTTATCCACATTTTCCTCAGTCCACCCACCTATAAAATAGGTACTGCCTAAAGGCAGAGCTTGAAAATTGTGAAAAGTTAGAGATTGAGTGTCTAACAGGCAGCAGTACTGTAATGCTCTGAAATACGAGTTTAATTTGCTCTGGTGTGTTTAGGCCTTCTGTACAGTCTTGGGAATTCCTTTGGCAGAGGTAGATTAGATTTAACCATATTTTTCATTATAAGGTAATAATTTCTTTATGAATTTTGGTTTCATTGAATAAGTTTTTACTGTAGTAAATGACAGCACCTTTCACTCTTACTCAGAGGTAATGAAAAAATCAGATCTCTCTTTACCAATCCTTTGCGATGCCCCATGGTAATAGTCTAATACAGAACATGCAGGGGTTTAAACCAAATATGTTACGCAACCAGTCCAAATGAGTCAAGTGTACTGAGTCAGAAATTCTAATTTCTTTTTAAAAGCCTACTTACTCTTCTTTCTCTCTACATTGATTCTGAATGAAGAGAAATTTTAATCATATTTCGATTAAATTAAAATGTTATAATCCCATGCACCTTTAATGCTTTGAAATTTAGAAAAAATGCATTGTACTGAAACAAAGCATCAATGCCTTATTGCATGAAAATAGCAGCATCTGAATTATTTAAACTACTGGTTGTGAGACTTATATCAGGGACGTCAAATAGTTTTCCTGTTACCACGGGCGCCTGCCCCCTACCTCCTTCTCCTTTGTTTTTTTTTCTTTTCTCTTTTTGACTGTTCTTTCTATAAGTACTTTTTCTTTTGTTTCTGTATTAATATCAATCCAGTAAAACCTCTAATGTTGAGGCAATGATAGTAGTGCTATTTTTTTACAAAGATTTGTTAAAGAAATCTGAAACTACTGTTTGGAGGCAACTGGAAAAATATGGATATTTTAAGACAAATTGATTGAAAAACCTATGCTTAATATGGATAATGTGTGTAACCTATGAAGAAAGTTGTTAAAAAAAAAAAACTTTGACCAAACATTTTGGACTCCACTATGATCTAAAAAAAATCTTCAAAATTAAAAAAAACTTTTTAATAATCAAATGAGCAAACTTTCTAAAAAACAAACAAACAAAACACAAAACAAAATTTAGAATATAACACAAAGTACAATTTTATATACACTGATGAGTTCATAAAACTTTCAACAAATGCTATTATTATTTTCAAAACAGAGGAAGTTAAAAAGGGTACATGAGGCAGAGTAGAAATATAAATACATTGTGTAAAGTGCCAGCCTGCCTCATGCAATTTCATTCCGAAAATCTTAAAACAAAAACAAAACATTTTAAAGACTAATATTAAAAATAACTAAAGATTTGTGTGTGTGTTCAAATATTCAATATCCCCAGAGGAATTTGCAATCGGAAATCAGATAAAACTATTATACAGCCACCTCATAAAATGATTACAGCAGAGGCAATAACCTAAGCTTAAAACATAATAAGAGTTTTATGGAAAATTTAATGGCTCTATTTGTTTTACTATTTTTTGATAGGGCATAACAAAATAAAAATCATGTATTTAAAAATACAACAACAGAGGATACTATTATTAACATATATGGTAGAATCCATTTAAAGTCAATACCTTTTAAAGGGAAAGTCCTACTTTTTAAGTTAAAGTCAACTTTGACAGTCCTTAATTTCTTTATATTTTTGGAATGGTTAAAAGTTAAGTCTTGCTTATGGGACTATTTTTGGTCCCACGGTGTTGACTTTATCTGGATTGCCTTGTACAGTAAAACACATAAACCAAAATTTTTTGGGTTTCAATCATTTTGGTTTATACATAGTATATAACTTGTATGAATATTAAAGGTATGTAAGCAGTGTCAGATCCAATTAAAATGTAGTTATTTTTAAGAGTTGTGGCCCTTGTTTACCTGCCTTTCTTGCAAACAACACTCAACCTTCCCTCTTCTATCATACTCTTTCTTCATTCCATCTTCTCTCTGATTTTTAGATTACTGCTCAGGCAAATTCTTCAATGAACCTGTACTCCAATCCTCCAACAAAATTTTTAATAAATTGTTCCAGTTCGACTGTAGCCAAAGCTGGTTGATTAAAAACCAGATAATCGCATGTGAAACATTAATGATCTGTTTTACACAAATAATTTTGGTGTTTGGGCTAATCCAAAGTATCAAATGTTAGAGATCAACAGGACACCGATTAGGCAGTGTGTGTTTTGAGTGGTTTGTTATCTAATTTGAACGCCTACATCTAAGCTCAAGCTTTCAGTAATACTTAACAGTTGAACTTGAACAGATCACATTGTTTTTGTTTAACACACTGTTGTGTAAATGGGTGGCCTCCACACACTGTTAATGGTACATGTATGAGTTCTATTCTTTCACAAATTTTAGTCTAAGGAAAAGTTAAACCAAATGGACCAACATGCCGTTTCTATAAGTTTGTTTACATCCTAAATTGTTGTCATTCCTGCTCTACTGAGACTGCCCATGCGTCATCTAAAGCTAAATCAACAGCCTTTGTTTTACCAATAGATCATTACCACCACATACTCTAGACTAGGGTTTAATTTATTCAATTCAAACAAATCGCTTCCCTAGCTTGCGACAACAGCGACGACAGCACGCGCACGTAATTTGTTCCAATGCACTTTCATTTTGTTGAAACAAATTAAATGTTCAGCTTGCGACAACCACAAATGCAATCAGACGTAGACCTAGTGACAGTGTTGACTAATAGTAATACTAGTAATAGCCCTACTGCAAGAAGGTACGGGTTTGTTACAGCTTTTAATAATTTAAAAGGAGAGAAGAGGCGTCGTAATAAAAAATGTTTTTTCCCCCTTTGTGACAGGATGACTGCAGGGTACTTTTGTTTCTGTGTAGCCAAGGTTTGGCAGCCAAGGATTTGGGTTCATTGCCTGTTTAATAACAAAGAAGAAGAAGACTAAACATTACAGTGGACTCCGCTTTAGATAAACTAGATTTTTGGTCCCTTCCTTTTTATTTCTTTATGATACTATTTAATATAAACTTTGGATAAAATAATTTTTTATTTGGGCCCAGAGGGGTTATCTTACGAGGATTCCACTGTGTTTCTAATTCTTTTTTGTTTAGCTTTTTTCGGTTTAGGAGTGGTCCACTGTTTATCACTCAGCTTAACAAAGAAAAATAAAGCATCAAAATAAGTTTAAAGTCAACAGTTTTCACTCCCTAAACATCTAGAACATTGACTTATCCAGGTTAAATCACTGATAACTGTACATCAGACTTTTAATGTATAACAACGGTGGAAAGGTATCCTTTATCAACCTCTATTACAGTAGATAGAGAAATAAGCAGGATCTACACATTTTATGAGCATTCTAAAAAAATATGGTACAGAGATTCATAATAATAATATAAAAAAAGCTTATGTTAATGTATGTGTTTAGGTTGAAGAGTTTTCCAGCTTTTTACCTTAACTTTACCATGCTAAAACTAACCAGTTTATGCCCAAATTTTATTCTTAGAGGTTAATAAATGAAAAAAAAGTCTTAAAGATAAAACTTTTTGACATTTTTATTTACTAGCTTTTAAGAGATTTTTGGTTTTTGATAATTCCATGAAACCCTATAGCAAAAAAATTTTTAAAAATCATATTATGCAACTTACAGCCTCAGCAGCTAAGGAATGCTACAAATTTGAAACACATAGCATCTTTGGTATGAAGCTTTATCATAATGAAAAGTCAATGATGAAAGGGTTGATTACAAAAAAAAAAAAATATTTGAAAATAAATCATTTGCTTGCAAAAATTAAGAGTTGATGCAATAGTGAGAGGCTCTAACCTGTAAACAGAGTATGAAGCCCAAAAACATGGATGAAGTTGTCACTTTTGTTGTTTAGAGGTATATACATCACTGGAAAGCTTTCGAAAAGGACAGTGATTACTGAGAAGCTCAATTTTATGAATACATTGTCTGTCCAATGTAGGACTGTACTATAATAAATACAAAGCACAATTTTAACACTTTTATGATGTAGGGGTCTACATATGTTTTGACTTTTTAAAAAATTGCGAACAAACTATAATATATAGTACTGTATTTCTCCATTGCTCTTTTTTTCTACTTTCTTTAAACCTCTCTCTCCAAAAATATCTTACAAGACCATTCCCTTGCTTTAACTACTTTTCCTTCCTTTGCTTTTCCTGTGTTCCATCAATATTTTCCTGAATTGTGAAGCTCTCTTCTACACCCCTACCATCTGTCAGCACAGTTTTACTTGTTCATTAATATTTTTCTCATTACCATCCTTTTTATCATATTACTCCATTCCTACTTATGTTTTCACAACTTTCATTCACTCTTTATACTGGGATTAGGCCTGAGAAAATGTAAATGGCCAATCATTGGGCCATTTGATGAAACAAAAACAGTAACCTAAAATTTCACATTATCTAAGAGCGTGAAATTTAATTAATTATAAAATAGAAAGCACAAGACTATCATTATCACAAGTCTTCCCCATATATTAGGGTCCACAGACAGATTCTAGTAAAAGAAAAAGACACTGTCACAAAAGGTCTTAGGATGATGTTTTTTTTTTTTTTAAAATGGCAAGGCTGGCTATTTGTAAAAATTAACGACTAAAAACACACTCTGTAAATATATAAACATGGATGGAGCAAAAGCCAGATGCATTGCTCACTTAAGAGATGAAGGTATCAAGTTTCATTCAGATTCAATCATTCAAGAATGGCAGAATTGAAGCTAGAGCAATTCCGTACAGTGTCAACAACAAAATGTCAACTTTTTGTACACAAATATCTTGCAACAAGTCAAAATGAGTCTTAAGTAGGTAGTCAGATAAGAGTATCACAGAAAAGCCTATTTTCTCTACTTTGTGATAAAAAAAAACCACAAAAAGACCAGAAAAGCTTTATGATGCTCCTGTATGAAGTTTGAGCCCTTTGAAGTCAGCAGGGTTAGGCCTTGTGAAATTTGAGAAAAGGGAGAAAATACCATTTAAATTTTGGACAACGATAAGGTATTGACGCCATAGCAGCCATATAAACTAAAATTAAACACATAAAACATGTAATTTCAACATGAATTAGGTGTAAAAACTTTTTAGAAATGGTTACTTTTAGCATCAATATTTAAAATACAAAAAATTTGACTTCTGAACACCCGCTAAACTTTAAAAGCCTATATCTCAAAACCAAGCCATTTAACTTTCGACTCATTTGGACAGAATGCGAGACATATCAACATCAGATAAGGCCTTCTATGAACTCAAAAACAGTGGAACCTTAATTAAAAACTAAAAAAAAATTGGATAAATTATCAAATAATACAAAACTGAAAAAGAATCAGTTTTGCATAACTCAACCACTATCTGCTCTATATAATATAACACCTCCCATTCTCATGCATACAAGCATAAACGATGGTTCTATGAGCCAGTGACACATCTGGCAACTTTGTGTAGTTACATTTCATTATGATCCTAAAGTTAATTGGAGAAAAAATAACTGCTACGCAATAAAAGAAAAACCTTCCATAGGTCACAGCTTTAAGTTCAATGTATCATCGAAACTAAACTTTTTAAACTTTGAATTAGGAATTCAAATCTACAAAAGTTAAATAAAAAAGACAAAACATTAAAGCTGAAGACTTATGAGAATTCTTCAATATAGATCATACTTCAATCTTGGAGATTTTGACCACTTCCAAACATGTGCTGCAGAAATTTCTAGCTATGACAATTTCTTCCATAAAAAGTTAAAGAAAGGATATTTAAAATATTAACTTACACAAAAAGAAATGAATAACAAAACAGAACAGAGTGCGATGTACCTTATCATTTTCAAGGGGTTGTAGTGTACCGTATGTTTTGCACAGTATAAAAGTAAAAAGAAAAAAAAAATCAGTTTTTGCACCACTCATTGTTGAGAATCGCCTGGTGATAACACAGACTGTGACTGAGAGCCCTCTTCTCCCTGTCTTATCATATCTTCGACAAGTTTATCTATGTCATTAACATCTCCCAAGTCTTTTCCAGGAGCTAAGAGCTCCAGAAGCCTGTACACATTTTTTCTCATCTTATCCAGAAGGACCTGGGAAGACTCTGAATTTTCATTAGACCCTATTTCTGTTTGGACATGGACCGAGCAGGTAGTTGCCTTACAAACCCTTGACCTTTGAGGTTGTGCCAAAGAGGCTGTCTGGTCCTTTAGAGTTCCTGCTTTTGTACTACCTTCCTTTGTGTGATCCCCACTCTCAGGAGGATGTAAGGTGGTTTTAATTCCTGTTTTTGTACTACCCTCATCTGCATGATCTCCACTCTCAGGAGGATGTGAGATGGTTTGTGGTAATGAACCACATGGAGCAACATCATCACACTCCTCTTGTACGACTGCTTGGTGAGGGGAGGGGGAGGTACTGCTGGGAGTTGCAGGGGGATTGTTAACAACATTGTTTGAAACTGATTTAGATGAATGAGAAATGTGTTTTTCAGGTTGTGCAGCACTATCTCCAGTATTTTTGTACAAATCACTTGTATTAGAAGGTAAATTTGCATCACTATCTACACAAGAAGGCGGCAGAGTACTGCCAACGGAGCTATTTGAAGCGTTTTCAGCCTCAGACTCTGAAAGCTTGCTTAATTGTGAGGTCTGAACATGACCTCGTTGCATAAGAGATTTAGCTGGTCTGATTTCAGTGCCTTCTTGATGCCCATCTTGTTCTCTAGTTTTATCAGCAGTGGTAGAGGAAGACATTTGAGATGGTTCCTTTGTTGATTGTTGTGAATGGCTGTTTTCAATACCTGTCTTGCTGTAACCTACAGTTTCAACAGCCACATCTGGATTGCACAAGGGTTCGCTTTCATTAACTGTTATTGTCAATACATGTGCCTGCTTTTCAGCCTGGTTTGAGGATTCACAGCTTACACCTAAGATATGAGAGGATTCATTTTCACTGCCTTTACCCATATCTGTTTGAAGGCTGCTATCCACCACTAGTTCTTCTACTGCAGGCATTTCTTTGTCTTCATTTTGCACACATCTGTTTTTTTCATGGCTAAGGTTTCCAGCTGCTTGTGTTGGCTGACCTATCATTTCATCTGATCCTGCCAGCGGGCCAGATTTACTTGATGGAGGGTCTTTGCCCAGCTCCTTGGATGGGTCTGTATCTGAAGTTGCCCGAGTTGAAGCCTTAAGTGAGGCAACTGGCTCCTGATGATGTTCTGCACTAGGTGCAACTGTGCCTAGATTCTCCTGGTCTGCCCTCTCACTGATTGCAGCAAGAGCCGTTTCAAGGTTAGACTCTATGGTTTGTGACACATTGTCAGGTTCTATACTTGCAGATTCTTGAGTAGACTGCAAGCTGGATGACAATTCTTGGGTGGAACTTTGCTTGGCATTCTTCCCACTCTTCTCTATAGTTTCCCTCACCTGCACATCTAAACTTTCTTTGTCTGGCTTTACATCCGGTAACTCTGTCCTAGCTTCTTGTGTTGTGTTTGTTTCTATGGCATCAGGGTCAGGTTTAATGAGGGGAAAGCTGAAATTTTCATGATCATCTGTTAAATCAATGAGAGTGTTACTTATATTTTTTGACTTGCTGACATGTTTATTTGACTTTACTGGCGTTGATGAGTCATGTTTGCCCTTGACTCCATTCATTTCTTTTAACATTTCTTCACCATGATTTGCTTTTGTTGATGGGAATGCCATAGCAACCTTTAAAGGGGTACCCTTGGGAGCATGCTTTGGCTTGGCAGGTATATTTTTGCGCCTTGGCAAATCCTGTTCAGGACTTTCTTCATCGTCACCAAAGTTGCGAGTAATGGACAAAACCTCTCCTGTCTCTGTTTTGATGCAAAGTTTTTTGTTCTCCTTTGTTGGAAGAGACTCTACAGTTGCTTTTCTTTTTGTTTGTTGGCTGAAAACCAAAAAGAAAGACTGTGATTTTTAAAATATATCATAATGGAGACCTAAACCTATGACAATAAACAATGTTCTCCTTTGTTCTTATTTCTCAAACGAGGCATACATACATTAAAAAAAAAAATGTGACCCTTTCGTTTTCATCACTCTTCACATATCTTACTTCCTGTCACTCCGCCAATATCGGACATTTTTTTTAAAGGAAACATTTTATTTTTGCCTTTTTAAAATATACTAAATGAGAGATCTTTTCATTCTCTTAATTATAATCCCTTGAAATCTATCTTAAGTTCTTCTAAATGGACAAGATTAAGATGCATTATTTTTTTTCTCTTCAAACCTATTTGGTGAGTTTTATCAGAAAAAAAGGAAAGGCATCGCCTATTCCAAAACAATATTCCCTGGCTGTTTATTGTAGAGATAATATTACATTAAAAAAATACTAATCAGCCAGGGAAAAAATACTGTGATAGATAAAGGAAAAAACAAAACTTGTAATGTATTAACTAACATACTTAGGCGTGAAAGGAACTTGTGTGGAATGGGCTGGGGGTGGATATTTGGAACCATTTGGCTGAAACATTGAAAAAAAAGGAGAATGGTTCAATAACATGTCTCAAAGTACATTTAAAAAAAAATTGTTTTGTTTTTGAAAATCAACATTTTTTCTTTTCTACTGTGGAAACCTACAAAATCAAAATTTGATAACTTAAATTTCTCCTAATTTCTAGTTTTTTTAAGCAAGTCTTCATTTTTAAGTGTTAATTCAAAGTTAGGAAAATTCAATTCTCTTCAATTGTAATTTATATTAGGGGCATATGGAAGGTTTTCCTTCTGTTCTCTAGCAGTTTCTTTTCTTAAAATCAAATTCAAGGCTTTTTGAAAACATTCAGTAGGCAATGTTGCTATTAAAAAACCAACACAAAAGGTGTTTTCAACTCAGAATTATTGTGCTCGTATGCATGGGCTAAGTGAGAAGGGGGCCTAGATAGCTCAGTTGGTAGTGGCCTCGCTTCGTGAACAATAGGTC
>BMAT01010167.1:11930-24093 GCA_019649035.1 Elysia marginata | reverse complement strand
TTTCTAGTGTATGTAACCAGAAAATTTCTACAAATTTTAAACCACACTACCTCTTTTTTTCTTTAAGACTGTAAGGTCGTTCAAATAATATAAACTTATTCTTCATAAATAAGCCACTAAGACTAAAAAAAACAAAATAAAAAAAAACTAAACAAAAACAATTTTTTCCAAACCTGTGGACTATGAAAACAAGAAAAGACATTTTGAAAAACACTAATTTTTCCATTCAGAGAAATAAAACTTATTTTGAAACCCTGTTTGCCGTGCTCTCGCTACTAGTACTACCACAAGCCATTCCTGGACAGAAAATTGAAGCAAGCATCCTCAAAATTTAGATTACAGCATCCCAGGTGAATGCTGACCTGATACTCTTCTTACTGACATGAAAACTTGTCTTTTTCTCATATTATAAACTCAGTTTCACAGATGACACACTGTTTCTCTTCAGGTGTTTTGTTTTGTTCTTAAATTTCTGTTGCATTCGTTTCAGTTTGTCTTTGTTTTAACCCTTACAACCTAAATCCATGTTTCATTCCTGTTTGCTCATTCTTGAAATAAAGAAAAGTTACCAAGATCTTTTTTTTGCTTGAAAGCACTTAAATGCACAAATTCTACCTTCTGTGCATCCATCCACAAGGAGCCTCTGTATTTAAATTGACTGCATTTCACACTCTCATATCTTCCTTGATTCAAAAAACCATTAAAGCTATTGTTTTCAATATTCCCTGCCAAATGCTTAATTACACACAAGGCCAGTTCAGAAATAATTATTTCTTGTTGGAATTAGGACACATTCATCTCAATTTTGGCCTTTTTAACCAATTTAAATATATACCTACATAAGTATAGAGAGCTAAAAAAAAATTCGTGAAGCATATTAAAATAAAAAACAAAACAAAACAGCCTCTACTACCACATACCTGTCGGTTCTTCACAGGGGAAGGGGAAGGAAAAGCTCCGGATGCCATCTGTTCCATAAGATGGGCTTGCTCCTCGATGCACCTTTGAGCTTCAGCCAGAGCCAGCTCTAGGTCGCGGGCTCGATGGTCCACCATAGGCTAAAAAAGGAGAAATAATAGAAACACAGATAAGACCTATTAGAGACATGATACCCAAATGGCAATAAAACTTATCTCCTGATTCCTTGTGTAGTTAAAATATCACTACTTAAACAGACACAATTTTTACCTCCAAATTACTAGATAACCCTAGAAGCATTACATATTATTTTTTTCCCCGTCATATTTTCCCTAGGTCAGAGTTCTCAATAAAAAACTTCCCGTTTTTACGTCCGCAAAGATTGGCTGAACGCGCTTCTAAGGTTAAAAATTCAGCTTTAAAGAAAAAAAAATTAAAACTACCTGCTTCATTCGTTGCAAAGCTCTAAGTTCATCCTCCTTTCGCTTCAGTTGATTTTCCATTTCTAGTTTTTTCTGTTCATAAAAATAAAAGATAACAAAACATTAGAGGCACATCAAAAACAACAAAAATTCTTGTTGAAACAGAGACTTGAAGCAAAGTTTAAAAAAAATCGAAAAGTTAACAACTCAGCCTACTTTTACTTTAACATTACAGTTCCATCTTTAGGCATCTTTGTCAGCTATCTCATGCAAAAGAAGCTCCTCACATGAGCATTCTGAGGGAAATTAAGACATTGAACTACCAATGGGTTCTTAAAAAAAAAAACCATCTTAAGACAAAATATGAAACAGACCTTTTGCTCCTCCTCCATCTGGCGTATTCGTTGCTGCCTTTTTTGCTCTTCTCTAGTTTAAAAAAAAAAAAAGAAAAAAAATTATGTCACTTTCTAGCTTTCAAGTAAGTTGTAATGCAATCTTCAGAGAAGAGTAATTTCAGAGGTGTTTTTGATAAAACAGAAAACTTTTGAAGCTGAAACATATTGATGGAAAGCCTACAAATCTCCATTGAAAGTACCATCAAAACAACAATGTTTTTTTCCCACTGCAATCTTCTAAAAAATAAAGGATAAGTGGAAGCTAACAAAAATATGAAGTATATTTGTAAAAGCTTTATAACTGGCAATTTAAATTTAAAAATAAATGCAAGATCAAATAAATGATTGCTTTGTACTAGGATGCCAAGCTAGAAATGTATTGGTGCCTTACCCCATGAAGAAAAGGGGGAAAAAAAGTTAGTTTGAGAAATGTTCAAAATGGTTAGAAGAAAGACACAGAACACATATAATATTAAAGCTTAAATGATATCTAGTAAGCAGTCTTAATGAGCAACATGTTGAAATTTGAAGTTCTAAGACCTAAAATAGCAACTTATAAAAAAAAAATGCTTAAGAATTACTTACTGTCTTTTCTTGAAAGTTTTTTCAAACCTTGGCTTCACAGCTAAATCTTCATCTTCTGGCTCCTCAGGAATGTCACAACGGCTGTGGAATTAAATTAAAAAGAAAAAAAAGTTTTAAGCTTATAAAAAAGGCCCAGAAAGTGTAGTCTACAAGAAATACATTTAAAAACAAAAAGTTATATTTTTTACATAAACCTCTCATTACTGTGCCTTGAAAAGATACTCGAAGACAGAGCCAAGATCATTTTACCTGAAAATTATATAAGCTTTACTTTTAATAACAGAATAAGAAGGCTGTTAATGCTTGGCCAAATCTGGAAAATACAAATTTTGATCTTCAAACCATTTAGATGAAGCAAAGTATGTACATTACTTCCTTAGAAACCCAGTTCCCCTTATGGATAAAAAAAATTCTTCAAAATTTTTTATCAAAATATCATGACTATCAATGCACAATTTTAGTTGGAGTCATAAAAACAAAAACTCTACAATCAGCACTCTATTGATTTTAATTTGAAATAAAACCTACTAAAATAGCAATATTCTAGAACTGAATTTTTTTAACCCCCTCATAGGGCTAGTAAATGTTTTTCGATTATTCTAGAAACTGAATTAGTGGAACTTCCACTTTGTGCATGGCATGCTGCCCCATTGAAGTTCAATATCTGAAATTACTAAACGTGAGATACGACGTTACAACTTACTTGTGGGTGCCATCACGATTGTAACGACAATACCACTTGTCTGGTAATGACTCAGGATCAATAGTGTCTGGCAGACGTCGCCATTTGAGACATTGGTCACATTGTGCCCAGGTCCAATCAGGTAGGTTTCTTCAGTATCACAGATCAAAAAGCCATGAAAAATAGGATAATAGAGTAACCGTGATTTACAATTACAAAAAAGCATCTTAAAAAAAATAAAGAAGAACTGCCAAACTTCATAACCACTACAATAAAAGAGAAAAAATGTTACACAAGTTAATTACTAAAAAAACTTGTTTTCAGTTACCAGAATGAAAAGTTGAAAATTCTTTATATTAAATTAGTTCTAGCAATGTCATACCCCTTTGCTTGTGAACCTGATGGATTTCCTCCATTCATCTTTTCATTCCAATATTCATTCAGTTTCGTCGCAAATGCTTTCATGACAGAGCTAGACAAAAAGAAAACGGAATAAATTTTAATGGACATACACAATAAAGTTCAAACACCTTCAACTAAATTTACTTACTTATGTACAAGAAAAAAAATGTACATGTACCTGCAGTTTAAAAGCTTGTCATGATAGAAAGTAAAATATGAAAGACATTGAGCAATGAAAACAGTGGAAAAAACCCCACAATTTGAATACACTGGAGTCTAGTTTTAAAGATAAACCCCTCTGGACCAGATTGAAAAGTTTATTTTATTTTATGTTTATATCAAGCATCAACATTACGATAAAAGGAGAGAGACCAAACACCTAGTTTAAATAGTAACAATAATAATGTATTCAATTTCTCTACCCCCAATCCATTAAGCTTGTGTTTGCTCCATGCCCCCTACAGACACAATTACATGTATACATAACAAAAATACCAACATTAAAATACGTATATACATAGGGCAAGTTGCCTTACAATGAAAATGATTTGGATAACAACTTCAAACAATCATAATTTACAGGTTTGCAATGGGTAGTTAAGAACATGCTTGCTGAAAAAGATGAAACAGGGTTTGCTTTAAGCAGACTGCACTGTAAATAGCAAAGCTATAATACAAAACGAAAATTATTTGACATTAATAACCTCTGTGTTCAGGACACTTATGATTAAGCTTGAAAATATAAAGCTACAGATTGCAACTTAAACTATCTAAAAAAGTGCTATGTGTATACTAGCACGGTTGGTATAATTTACTCCTGAAATTTTAACATGAAAATTCTCTGACATATTCTTTAAATTTTATTTCTACCTATATTTCTCCAATTTAACTGTGATGCCTATGCTCAGTTTATACTCACTTGAACTTTTCATCCCATTTGAAATCTTGTTTGTTATGGATAGGCTGAAGAAAATCTACCTGAGCAACTCCTACAACTCCTATACCTCGATCATTAGGCTGAGAACAGAAAAATAAAGTTTTTTAAAAAACAACAGAGAATGCCAGAAATTCGGCAAACATTCACATGTATACAAAACAAGATTTGAAAGGACTTTAAGATCAAAAGGTAACTGTAAATGAAATACGGTGGAAAATGATTTTTCTTATCATCAATCTATCAAAATCATGAATTTGTAAACTAGTTTGTTTTCCCCTGCCGATTTCTTCTTTAAACCTTAGTTCTACCATATCATCTCAAATGTGTTGATACCGCCTGTGTGCTATATACAACTGAAACGCCACTAAACTTCCATGAGCCTGCCCACATACGGCCTAAGCACACTAAACACATTTATCAGCACCAAATGGGCTCATCACAAACAAGGTTGAACATTTGTTTCTGCTCCCTGAGCTAGCTTAGAAATGAAAGTTTCAACAACTACTCCTTGGAAACGAATATGAATACTTATTGATACAATTTTTTCAGACATAAAAATCTATGCCCCCTAATCAAATTTTGCTTTTTTTTTCTCGCTAGCCTTAAATCTTCCGCCTCAACTTTAACACCAGTCAATTGCTATAAAGCTAGACAACAAGAGTCTACTAATGTGCTTCTTTCTTGGTTGAGTTTTCACAACATTAGGTTAAGGGACTTTGATCATCCCCTCAAATTATAAGAACATGCATATGATTCAATAAGATTAAAACAAAAGAAAGTCATACAAACCTGTTTTTGATATCCCACTCTTTCAAAAGCCTTTATAAGTCTATTTCTGTGGTAGAGCATGAGACCATAATCTTCACTCTTTTCTCTATCACAAGTAAAGCCAAAGATGATCTTTACGGGTCTTCCCTGAAAAAAGGAACAACAGAACAAACATTTGCATTCACATAATTTGAACCTTGTGTTATAGAAGCATTTACAATGGCCTCCACTATACCCTGAACAATAGTTCTACAGGTAATAAAGAGCAAAAACAAAATATTCCATATGATCATGTTTAAAATTGGTTTCAAACTGCTCTCTAAACTTGCATTTAAGTTAGAAAAAAAAAGCAAAACCACAATTTCCTTTACCAGCCAAGATGGACTGTATAGATCTCTCTCTGACTGAGCTAAAGATTTTGAGATAAGCTTTGATTTGACTCTCTGGCCTCTGATTGTGATTTTCATCCTTGGTTTCAGAAACAAGATACTGCAATATTCCTGTAGAAGAAAAGAATTAAAGAGATGAAGGTTAAAATATGTATTAACATATGCATAGGATTAAATCAAACAAAAATAATGCATTTTCTGATTATACCCTCAAAATCTTTTAGCCTTTTGCAAAAGATAAAGAAACAAAAAAACAAAAACAAAAAACCATGTTAGTATCAGATGTTGAGGTAGCCAAGACTAGGAATAAAATTTAAAAAAAACCAAAACAACAAAAAAACTAAATTTTTTTTCATGGTTGCCACATAAAGCCCCCAAGAGCTTACTCTGAGAGATAACTTGTACTCTGAGGTATACTGTTCAACAGGCCTGTGGTAAACTGAAGTCATGTCAGCCTCGTGAGCTTCAGGGCAGCGAACATCTGTTGGGTCACTAGAAAAATCTAGTTCCAAATTCCCATTCTCCAACCTATCAGATAATACAAAAACATAGACCAAAGTGCCTAAATCATAGATTTGCATTCGACTAGGAAATAAAGCAAAGCAATGTGTGGAGAGTGATTGCGAGTAGCTATAAAAAAAGTCAAGAAATTGGCATAATTATTAGCTCAAGTAATTGAACTGAAGTATTAAAAAAACAATCAATGTGTTAAAAATGCTCTTAATTTAGAAAGTAAGCAAAATTTCATTTTTTTCTTTCTGAAACCACCTTATATCTAACATAGTGCAACACTTTATCACTGCCAATATAGCTTTGCTGTTTCTAGACAATAAGATTATAACGAATTTGGTAGTTGTTTAATCAAAATAGGAAATAAAATTTGACAACTGAATATTGAAATCAAAATAGCAATTTATAAAAATTCCTAATTTATAAATATTCCTACATCAGAACAAAATAACATTTTTATGTAATCTTTTGAACTAAATATGGAGCTCAAGACTGGAATGCGTAAATGGGAGAAAATAAAGGACAATTAAATTCTGCGACTCCAATTGTGATTAACTCAGTCAGTTGAAGAGGAAACTGAATGATAGTGATTACAGTCCTTGTATAAGTCTTATATTTAAAAGGAAACGCTGCATTCCAGTAGAGACAATTGCCCCCCAAAATGACTTGTCTTAACCAGTTCAACAAAACATTTAACATTGTACAAGTAGTACCCAAATAAAATTTAAGTTGCAGTTTAAATTACAATGAGAAATTTTCACCACAGCAAAAGTAATAGCCTATACATGTGTATTGGGGATAGCGTAATAGCCTATACATGTGTATTGGGGATAGCCCTGCTAGCTTATCCTTTGATTTATTGTTTGGCTATTACAAGCAACATTTCATGATGCTTTAAATAATCATATGCCTCTATTTCTGATCGCTGGTACTGAAAATATTCTCTTCAACTGACATCAGCTTCCACTACCAACTAAAAGGGCCACATGAATTGGGGGAAAAAACAGAGAAACAGAAAGAGACAAAAAAAATATTCCCAAAACCAATTGCATGTGTAACATTGATTACATAGTAAGTCTAGAATTGCATCACATTCACTTTGTGTAGTCTAAAAAGTATACAGTATTTTCAAAACTTGATGTTTCTTCCACATTAAAAATATTCATTAGGACTCATAATACTCACATTTCCATAAAAGACTACTGATAGTATTTGCACAAACCTGCATCGAAACCTACCTCTTGAGATTTGATATGATAATTTTCGTTCCTGTTTTCGATCCCTCCAGTGCCCGCAGTTCAGCTTTAAGCTCTTCTTCGAATTTGAACACAGAAAAAGTCAGTATTGCATTCAGGTTGTTCCGAGACTCTTGACTCTTGTAACGTTCCAGTGCAGGTCAGTTAAGGTCTTAGAACAGTGAGTCATTACTTGTTTCTAGAACGATAAATCGTTATTCATGTCTTTCAATTGACATGTACAAAATAATTAGAGAATCAAACAAGCTTACCCTATGGAGTTTGACTCGGATCAACAACCAATGCTGCTGAGATCGCTGACAGAGCAGAATTGAGGGAAGAATAGCTGGCTCCAGAGTCAAACAAACAAGTTGAAAACTCGGGTGCCAGCAAAAAATTTCCCCAGCCCTGAAACTGCTATTCCTACATTTTCCCATCCCTGAAAAAGTACCACTATAAATTCTGTCAATTCTTACCTTTAAAGTTTAATCATGCTGTAGAAGTGTGCATCCATTTAGTTGCCTCTTACATTACATGCTTGAGGTTAAGCAGTGAATACCATTCTAAACCCATGGGTGCCGCTCAAATTTTCTAAAACTACATGTAACTGAAAATTCTGTCCTTGATTCTCGTCTTCATAAACATAATATGATATGTGTCAATAGGGCGTAATTATCTTTGTTCAAGGCATCGGTCTTGTTCAAATTGAGTGTTCATTCAGCATAACTGAAAAATGGCATTCCTTTAAATCCTTATCTATAACGATGGAAAGAACACTCAAAACACCCTCGTGAAAAATGAGTTGATTGGGGTGAACTTCAAATTCTTTGATGAAGCTGGATGGCGGAAAGATCGGTAAAATCCGGATTTCCGGGACAGCCCGGAAAACTGGCACCCTTGCAGTGAGTCTACAAGCGTTGGCTCACTGGGACACAAACAATCTTGCAACCAGTCCCAATGAGTCTTAAGTCGAAATTGGAAGGTAGTCAGGTATTGGTATCACAGTAAAGCTTATTTTCTCTACTTTCAAATAAAACAAAAATAAAAGCTCTATCATGCTTCTGTATCAAGTTATACATTTGAAGTCGACAAGATTAGGGCTTGTAAAATTGCAGAAAGGGGAGAAAATTGCATTTAAAGTTTAGACAGCTATACAGGTGTAGAGGACTAAGCAACCATACCAAATAATATTAAACACATAAAACATGAATATCAAAACGAATCAGGTGTCAAAAACTGTTTAGAAATGGTTTTACTGCCAATATTTGAAATAAAAAAAATTGACCTATGACCACACACTTAACTTTGAAAGCCTATATCTCAAAACAAGGCCTTCCAACTTACGACTCATTTGGACACAATGCAAGACAATTTGTTTTCAAAGACGAAATTGTACCCATTTGCTATAAAAAATTTCATACAACTTGCTTGTCGCTCGTCTCTAGGCAGAGAGGATGACAGGGGCAGACTTGCTCTCAATGCCTTTGATTTTGAAGGATGGCCTGATAAAACAGGCCAACAATTTTTGTCTTCGAATTAGCAAGAAGTAGATGTTTGACAGCTGGGTATTGGGGATGCCGGAGAATTTGTTTGTCATGACCCAACACGACTGGTGTGTCCACGAGACAAAAAAAGCATATGAGACCACTAGCTTTGAGGGTTTTTTCCAGATCAGTTCCACTATCAACAGTTTATTTCTACTATTTCATTCTTAGTATGTTTTAGTTGAAAAAGATGAAATAAAAAAATCAGAGCTGAACTTTTTAACATTCGTCTGCTTTTAAGTTGATGCAGGTTGTAACCCAAGGCACAAAGAACCCTTAAATTTAAAAATCAAATAAATATGCTACATTTCATAATTTTTCCACTATGACAGCAGCAAACATTTAATTTAAAAAGAAAAAAAAAATCAGTTACCAGGTATTTGTATCTCTTTGCCTGTAAAAAAGAAAACAAGAGAATTGCTTGCCACATTGATCAAAATGTATCAGTAAATGTTAAAGATACAGAGCAATTCACTTTTAGTGACAGGTGCTTTATCATGAACTGCATGAACTTTGCATGAACTGGTACTTACAGTTTTTTTGCCTCTATACTTAACAATTTCTACTATATTGACATTTTCCCCCAACTTTTCTGCTCAATAGACATTTTGGCTACTGTACTAATTTGGAAAGAGACATGAAAAAAAGTGAAGGAATAAAAAATAACGTTGCTTTTCTGAAAATTAATTCTCTTAATTTAAAAGATGTTCAAACAGACACAACAAACCAAATGCCTTCCTAGCTCATTTCTTCGGAAAATCTAAGTAATAAGTAGGCATAACTAATGAAGCAAAGTAATCAGGTATAAATAATAAATGGTCTATTCATCATTGATATACACTTTGGCTATGTATTTTTTATTAATTGGGTTATACTGTATTGCATTAGGGTCTGGACTTTTACTGGAGTTTTTAAGGATCACTTAAATAAAACAAAAAATCTTTATTAATTCATGTCATTTTTAGAAGCAGGGACTAATTAATAAAATTTTAAAAAATCACAAGTGATAATTATATTGTAGACTTTCACTAAAATCTGTTTCAAGAACCCTTGCTTGAATTTTTTTTTCTTTTGACCTCTTTGAACCAAATGCTAATACCATTTAAAAAAAAGGATATGTTTTGGCAAACGATAGTCCAGTATTGGAACAAACACAGACTCTGCTTTGGTGGCCTTGAGGTAAGTCTGAGAAAGAAATCCAATGCTTGCACTGTGTTCCGATCTGGTAAACACAAGGGCGTCTGTGCCAATACGCATCGAACCTGACTTGAAACCATTTCCATAATGACCAATTGGCTGGTGAGAAGCATTTGACTCGTAGATATCTTTCTCACAAAATCCAAAGCTGAAAAAAAGATTTTTTTAAACAGGGTGTAAAGAGTATAGAAAACAATCAAAAGTTTGATCAAATATATCATAAAAATTTAACAACAATGATATAATAATGACAGCAAAAACAATGATACCATTTGGTGAAGCATTATCATTAACAAAAACTGCTCATATTAACTCTACTAAACAGTTTTACTAAAAAGATGTTTTGTTCATAAAAGAGACACTACATGAAAAGATTGACTTACAATTTTTGAGCATAGAACAAATGAGAAAACAAAAACAGTTATAAAACACAATACCTGAGCATCTTGAGCAGTTTATCTCTGTCCATCCCAGCACCATTGTCCAGGAAAATGAGGCAGGTAACATCTCTGATGTCCACTTTATCTATGAGCAGTTCTGAGGCACTGACATCAGGATCATAAGCATTGTCTGTGAAAAGCAAGAGAAAGGAAATGGAAGCCACTATTTAGAAATGGTTGACTTGGTAAATATTTGTGGAAATTGAACAGCCTATCTCTTTGAGTCCTAAAGGGCAATATCATTCTGTAAGCTTTCACTATTGTTTCTAGGTTTATACTCTTTCTTATCAAAGTATAAAGCAACCTATGTGAGACAGAAGACATTAAAAAATGTAATTTATAATCATCTACACGTATAAGAAAGAGTGTAAACGGATATGCAATAGTATCCTATAATATGATAGTAGCCTATTTGTATGCATGCATAAATGTAAGTTTGTAATGAACAATTTTACCTACCGTACTTAATTGCAACATGTTTCTGAAATCTAAATGGTTCATCTAAATGTTTACACAGATCACATAACTAAAACTAATTCAATTTTTGCAGCGTCCAAAATTTGTGTTTGCTTTTAAAAAATTTCTCTCATTTTAATTTCATTGTTGGGCCTAATGATTTTGGAAAACTAATGTTCTTAACTGAACTGTCAATATCAGTTGTAAAAGCAACAACCACACAAAATTGATGTGTGGATTTGCTCTGCCTAAAGAAGATTAAATGATGTGTCTTTCCAATACAATATGAAAAGGAAAAAAAGAGATGGTGAACACATAGAATAAGACTAATCTGTTCTTAACTTCTTGTCACAGGGTAGATTTGAGTTGTTCAAACAGTAAAAAGCTCTTCCTTAATTACTGCTGAGGTCTATGAGAGCAGATATCAGTGATTTATTCAGCCTGGAGTGTAATCAAGCACAACTTTATTTGGCTTTACCAATGGGCACCGAAAAAGGTTGTTTGTTTCTTGAATTGAGTCCAAAATAATTTTTAAAAAAATAAAAGAATTTAATTTTTGGGCAGTTCCAGAAAAAATCATCATTTCAGTGAAAATTAAAATTTACCAGAATGGTGTTTTACAAGTTTGTACTTGTTCATAAGTACCCATAGTTCTTAAAATAAAAACAAAAAATAAATTAGAGTGATCTCCCTTGTTTGGCAGTCATCTTGTTTTGGAGGGAAACTGTTTGCTCTGCAGGGAGCGCTTCTGTAACTCCCAAATAAAGCCTGTTTACGGCTAAACAAAAGATCTCTTTTTATCAAAATGTGATTCAAACAAATGGCTGACATTCTAAGCAAGAAGGTAAGTGAACTTTTTGGTCAAATATTTTTTTCATGATTCAGATTAAGGAGAATTCATGTTACTCCAAAATGTTGTCACGTCAGTTACGTTTTGGGACTAAAAGTTTGTCTAGTATAATTAATGTTAGAATTTCAGCTCTTATATTTTCAGTTTTCTTGACCTTAAACTACACCAAACCATGTGAAAAAAATTAATTCAATTGGATGATAAATATTTTAATAAAGTGTGTAACTGACGTGGCATGGTAGTACTGGTAGTGTAACTGACGTGGCAATATGGTCCCGTACATATAAGTGTTTCAGAAAAATATAAATTCTGTTGTCTAATTTGAAACATTAACAGATGTAATTGATGAAATACTTTTTTTTATCTGGCAGTGTTTAACAGGTCTTGCAGCTTCATTTAACTTAGTCATTGTTCCAATATTTGGGTCTATCAA
>BMAT01010166.1:96690-110321 GCA_019649035.1 Elysia marginata | reverse complement strand
CCCCCCCCCCCCGCCCCTTCTGTTGTCACAGGCTGGTCTAGCTTTGTTGTTAGTCACAGAGTCACAGAGTCAGACAAACAATAATGGCCGAATTGGTATCAGTATTTTGTAACATTAGACCAACTGCTGTGCAGGAGAATGGCCTTCCTTAGTTGGTATTAAATATTTTATCGCTTTGTTTTGGACCGAACCAAAATTAAAAAGTGCTTAGTTCCAAGCTGAGAACGTTATTGTCCGATGTTGCAGACTTTGTCAAGGAAACCATCGATAGCTTTTAGGCGACTATAAAAGTTCGTCTTTCAGGTTCACTTAACACAACCTTTTTCTTTATAGAATTGAGTTTAAGCTACTCGAATTTTCTGAAATTTTTTTGATAATACTATCACTGTTTACTTTTTAGTAGTATATGCAATGTAAATTTTGACCATTTTACAAAGTTGTTGAACTATTAAGCTTTGAAGTAAAGGGTCATTTTTTAAGAGTGGTCATTTTTTTATATAAAAAAATAATCTAGGTCGAGAATTGGTTCGAGACAGAATGGAGTAACATCAGAAGTTATGATTTTTTTTCCAACCAGGAACGAAAAAAAACCATAGTCACTCGATTAGCCAAAAGGAGTGAGACGTCGAATATAGTGATAAAAAATTCACCATTTAAAAGTCAAAATTTCCATCTTTTACCTTGTGTTCTAAATCAACATAATGATATCTTTAAATTTTTACAAAAAAAATATTGATATTTAAATGCAATAAATTGAATATATGAAAACTCTAAAAAAATCCATTGTTTAAAAAAAAATTACGGTACCTATATCTGATTGTGATACATTTTAACCCGACATATTATGAATTTGGCTTATTTTTTTTTTAAAAAGCAGCTTTGTTTTTACATAAAACAGCAAGCAAAAAAACTATCCTGAAGTAACGCTTCACTTGACTTTTAAAATGAGAATAGCAATATAAAAAAAAAAACCAAAAGAAGAAAACCTCACACACAGCTCCTCTCTATCAATATAAAAAAAATAAACTGTTAACGTCATAGGCAGTACGATTGGAAGATTTTACAGGTATGAAATTAGCATTGCAGAGAAGTAGGCTTTAAGTGGAAATGCCCGAAATGTCCGCTTTTTGGTATGATTCGACCCTTCGACTCAAAGATGCTTCGGTACCCACCGACTTGCCTTTTAGAGAAAGATAGCTTATACCATGTCGCCATTACGCTCCTTAGATAAATAGTGGGATCAGTTTTTTTGGGAATAAGATTAGAGCGCAAATTATCGTTCCTGTTTGCAAACTTTCTTTTTGAAGTCAATGGCTTGCAAGCAAGAGCAATAATTTTGTGCTCTATTCTCATTCTTAATACCGTGTGACAAAGTTTGAAGTGAACGCTATGAATAATGTAAGCGAGTTATGTAGGGTTTTTAAACACTATTAGTTTCTACATAGTAAAGCCACCGTTATCATAACAATCCAGAGTTATACTCGTATTTCAAAAAATAATTATTTGTACCAAGCCTACATTCACACACTTAATGCTTCACAACCATGCGAAACGGTAACAACCCTTTCCTCTCCCCACACATACAATTTTATAAGGACAACAACTATAAAGAAAATAAAAGAAGACAACCAACCCATTAAGTGTCGACTGTCGCAATTTTTATACACCAAGACGTTGATATTTTGAAGAAAACATTTTGTGACCCGTTGAAAGGTGCATACAATTTGCAAAATTTTTTAAGGAGATATGAGAACCTATTTTGATGCAAATTATTGAGAAATAGAGAAAGTTTTTTAAAGGCGTTTGATCAAGTTAAAGTTTATGATATCTGGATAATAAAATTGAGCTTCATACTTTGAATGACATTGTTCACTGTTTATTTAAAAACTAAATATGGCGTTACAAAAGGTACATTTCCATATAATCTCACCCTTCAAAAAGTTTTAATGCTAACAAAAATTTCATAACCCACTATTCAGAACAATTTGAACTAAGACCAGTAAAGCATTTACATTGCGAAATTTTTAAGATAATTTTTCCAATCGCAAAACCAATTCAATGTGCATAGTTAAGAGGAATTAGGCATCAAATTGGAGGAAAAAATAAATCTAATTATCAAAGATTACTCATTATACACAAGTAACAAAAAAAAAAGAGCGTAGGATAAAGAGAAGAATAATAAGCAAGTGGAATAGCTTGTACGATCATCTTTCCGCTAATTTTATTTTAACACAAAAAGACAAAAAAAATTATTAAATTTGATAGATACCAAACAAACCTGAAGACATAAAATGGCAAGGTTATTAAATAAAAATGCAGATGAAAAAATATCACTTATGTTATAATTTGGTCAAATTTTGATTTTTTAAGTAAGCCCGAGGTATAAGTTGACAAATGTGAGGTGATCAAATTGCTTCGACATGGTTTGAGTTTGAGAATTTTCAATAATAAAACCTTGTTTTACAATGGAACTTCTGTTCCTTGCTATGGAGCGAAATATCTCACGTATGGAAAGGCTGGAGCTGTAATTTTTTCAACCGTTCAATGGGCATGAAATTAATGCATTTCAAGAAATCGTACTAACTCAAAATGGCACAATTCTTATATGTGCCTGCTTTCCCAGCCCACCTCAAAATATCCTCTTCGAGGCAGGTTTAAACCTTTCTACAATGGCATGTATAAAGCAGAATAGAAATCATAACATATTTTTTAAAGCTTTCGAACCAGTATATTGTCCCCCGAATTCCATTCCGTTTTGATTTTTTCCACTCGAAATGTGCACCTAGAAAAATTTCCAAATTTTTGGGAGATAATAACGTGCAACGCATTGTGGGAACGATACGCGTAATAATCTCGAACTTCAAAATTTTCCATCAAAATTGCGGTTTCTTTCATCAATGAATCGGGCTCGGCTTTGCATTTGATATCCACAAAAACACAAAAAAAAATAATTAAAATAGTAGTAAGCATATTGTTTTGAATGTAAAGCCAGACTTGCGGGAATCGTGCAATATTCCTTCATTAAGATAAAGATCTAGATGTAATTGACGAAAACGGTTCAGCTCTAGGTTAAATCTCAATTCTAAATCTAGACAGTAGTCTAAAGTTCGTTTCGTTTCTTTTTTTACATCTCGTAAGAGCTCTGCAATAATGTGCGAAATCAAAACATAAATTTTCGCTCTGATTCCACCGTGAAAATATACTTCTGATTTCGCGTTCTAACGTGTAAACACACCTTTAGGCGTCCGATTGGTCTTACGGCTACCATCTTTAAATTGAAAGACTTCAAATGATACAATTCTACACTGACCTGATTGTCATGAACGATCAACATAAGCTGCACAGTTTATTTATACGTACCTTTTGAAACATATCCAGCTGAAAACATTAAAAGCAAAATATATAGCTTCTGGTTGTCACAAAAACCCATCTGAAATGTAAAAAAAAGATCAAAGCTAAAACATCGTAGAATTTTGCTGTTTGCCCTTGCTACTGCTTCTACTCCTGCTGCTGCTGCTGGTACTACTACTACTACTACTACTACTACTACTACTACTACTACTACTACTACTACTACTACTACTACTACTACTATCACTACTTTTAATTCTTCAATTAAAAAAAAGTTTTATCTCTTACATTAGCTTATGAAAACGTGCATCATAAACTCAGGGTTAACAAGTCAAACTTAAAGCTCTAAATCCGCAGTTCTCACATCCAGGCATTTCCCTGTAACAATCATAATTAGGCCTTTTTATCGTCAGCTCTTTTCCAGCCCAAATTTCCATACTTTGACACCAGTCACAAAGCGTTTCGTCTCTATATGAGAAGTCATGGTCTGTGGTTGACCAATTCAGATGCTGCTACCCTCCCCGAGCCTAAAGCCTGGGGTGTCTGGCTCTGAGCGTTTCCGGTCTCTGTCCACGGATGATTGGTCAGTAGTTGAAACTCTGAAGAGGCCCTCGTCAATAATGTAACAGTTCCGAAAACTTAATGTGTTTAATGACGTTTTGGGATGGAAGCCTGGCCGGGTGTCGTGTTTATAATAATAACAGCTTAGATCAATAACTAAGCGAGCTCTTTCAATCTATTAGAGGGATGAATCGATCGTGGGGTTTGTTCGGTGTTTGGACTCTTAGTTGTTTTACATTTTGTAGGAAAATAGAGAACATGGTCAACATTGTTATTTTTATTCATAGCGGATACGAGAAAAATATTTTAATCGCAAGATCTTTAAAGAAATACAATAAAATGACAGCTGAGTTATTTTTTATAGATAGCGTGGGCATCTAGGACCGCCCGGCCATCCCATCATTAGGCCTCAAGAGGGCTTTGGGATTTTCGCATCTTTACCTTTGCATTCTTCTGCTAAATTTATTTGTAAATTATAATTCTTCATAGGGATGGTTAGATTGTTTGAATTTTAATGTCTCCTTTCAACTACAAGGCTATATCAGAGACTGCGCTTGGAACAATTGAAAGCGTGCTGCCACACTGTGGTGTAAGCAGCGCTTGCAAACATCACACCCAGTCACATTATCCTGACACCGGGCCGACCAGACTTAGCACTAAATCCATAATGCCAGACACTAGGCGAATCAGCTGCTAATACCAATCTTAAAGTCCTTGGTTTGACTCGGCCGGGGATCGAACCACGCACCTCCCGATCTCCGAGCGAGTGTCTTACCGCTAGGTCACATAGCCGGTAGTCCCCCAGGACTTGTTTTTTAAGTATAATTATATTTTATAAACCTCTTTGAGGACCATAGTGACATTTGGCCAGAGTTTTGTGTGGTTATAGTTTTTATTGTTCATTACAGTGATTTGCAGCTGGCCCCGAGACTCTCGCAAACCACTCATTACTTTATAGGCACATGTCTAATTCTAGCTAGTGTTTTACCTGTAGATCTCTCGATAATTGTTCGTCTAAACATCGTGTAGAGAAAGTATCTTGTGTTGCTGTAGAATAGCCGGCAGAGTCTAAAAAATCTTGCATCGCCCCGGCTACTGAACCAGTTTGCTGCTCAATACTGCGAGGCCATTTCAGTCCACCTTTGCTGTTCTGGTCAGGTGTCCTTCTCCCTGGCATCCTGACATCCTCTCGAGGCTACCAGTCCTGGCTGGTCACTATTTATTATGATCTCTGGATCTACAATTTAGTACCCTAAATGTTATCGTTTGTTCTTTGTGGTTTTTGTGTATGGCTGAGTTAGGGTGCGATGTGTTTGGATCCGAATTTGCATACAATTTTACCACATAACTATTTCTGTCACTATCCTTTGTTCACTTATCTATTTGGGGTAATTATCTTCCTCGAAAAAATACTTTTACATTACCAGGCAGTACACCTACAGCTACCCTAGAAATGTCACATGTTATTTTTTGCGTTATTATTTCCCTTACTCGCTCGCAAAAAAAAAATGAAATTTCCGTTTGTAGGCCGATTTAACTGACCCGGCCGGCACTTCGTAAGTTCAAGAAAAAGATTGTGAGAATGCAAACTGATAAACCAACTCTCAAGAATATTATGACTGATTGAAAATTGTTTCTATATCTAAGGATATGATTTACAAGGCCGGTGAGAATTTGCTGCTGCTCTTTATAAAACAGCATCTTCCGAATCCTGTGTAGACTTTGGCTGAAAGTAAACTTGATATTACATTCGATCTAACATTAAAAAAAAAAATGTTGGCTCGTTTTCACGGAAAATGAGCCGCTACGGGTGTCGCAATGTTCAACTTCAAAACCGTTGCTGTTTTGAACGAGATGTTTTCTTAAATTTCTAAAAGTTAAAAGTTTTTAAAAAGATGATTACTTTGAGAAAGAAAAAAGAAGATTTTCGTAGATTTATAATAAAGAGAAATTAAAAAAAAAACTCTTCAAATGTCATTTAAAAAACAAATTGAAGATTTCCCGACTTTTGAGTCGTTCACTCTCCGCTCTAGACAATTGAAGTTGTCATAAATAAAAGCTTAAACATTGCAACGTCAAACCCATTTTGAATTTATATACATATAATTAGGCACCTCCTCCAAGCTTCTTCGTGGCGTCGTGGTCTAGTGGTAGACGCTCGGTTTTCGGAGCAAGAGGTCCGGGGTTCGAGTCCTGCTTTCGGTAGGTCGACGTTTAGTCCTTGAGAAAGGCTCTTTACACACATTTCTTCGCCTCACTCATGCGTTAAACGAGTACCCGACAATAGGCAGCTAAAGATCTTGTCAGAATGCTACAGTGATGCGCTTAACTAGCTGCTCCTCTAGCTCTATGAATTCAAAAGGTACTGGTTGGGTATGGCCTGTCGGGGATCCCATGTAAAGCGCTTAGAGCACATTCGTGTATAAGCGCTATATAAAAACGCTCTTTACTCTTTACTTCTTCTTTGGTTTTTTCTTTATTTCTATCGCTCATAAAAAGGTGAAATTTCGCCTATGCTTTACGCTAACATCAGCGCATACAATATTGTCACGTGAATGAGAGTTTTCCGGCTGCGTGGCGCGAGCGTGTATATCTAAGTGGTGATTGTACTTGTTAATTATACTTGAAAACGATACCTGAAGATCGAATGTTATTCTACATGTATATTGATGAATTGGCCTCTGGCCTAATAAAACTATTAAATTGAATTGAATTGGATTGTATGTACGTAATGATGGCTTGGTTTGAAACGAAACATGATGCTTCCATAATTTAAAGATTGGGCATAACAAATGCGTGTAAATATTGATGACAACAGCACAGACGATAGATGTATTCGCAAAGTACATGGATTAAACGAATGTAATTGCCATTTTGTCAGGTCATATATCATTAATGCATTATTAGGAGATCTAGTCATTAAGCAATATAATAAGTGCATGTCAGCATACATTGGCATTTTTTTCGCAAACGAATATGATAGCTTAAGTATAGGCACTCCAAGAGAAAGGGAAAAACTTATTAGAGAGACACATACAGAGAAAGAGAGAGATAGATAGATAGATAGAGAGTGAGAGAGAGAAAGAGAGAGAGAGAGAAGAAGGAAAAGAGAAAGAGGAAAAAAACGAGAGAAAGTTGAACATTTGTGAACCTGATAAGTCTGGGGAACGATGCAAACGAGTCGGATAGCGCTATGTTCAGATTTCAAAACGTTGATATTTTAAACAAAGAATGTTTTAGCCTTCAGATGTTGAAAAGTACATGAAATTATGAACTTTTTACAACAAAAGCTTACAAGAAGGTGAGTAAACTTAAGGCGAAATAAATGCACCTTTCAAAATCTTTTATTTTTTCTTTCTCAATTTAAAGTTTTCGACTTCCGACCAATTCTCAGTGGTCGCCAGACATATCGTAACTGACTAACCGGCTCTTAAGGGCCGGCTCTTGACACGCTAACGTCAACAAAGACAGCGAATAAAGAAGAAGTTTTTACGAAAGAACATACATTTAAAGGCTATGAGAGCTGAAGGTAAGTTTTACTGTCAGCAGAAGAACTCTCCTACTCTCTCAACCAGTGCACAGTCAAGAGCTAACTTAGTCTCTCTCTCTCTCTCTTTCTCTCACTCTCTCTCAGTCTTATTGGGTTTGAGACAGCGTTGTAGGCCGTAAATTGCGGTAATCGCATTTTGACTCTGTCTCTCTCTTTCTTTCTTTCTCTATCTATCTCTCTTTCACGGCGTAGGCCACTACTTTTGAAGGCGTTTATTTGTAATAACGATGAGATTTAGGCGCGTGTCTCAAGAATGATGAACATACCAACACAAAGTTGGCGTGTTTTAGCGAGTTTCCGAGAACGTAAGAAACGTTTGACAAAAATGTCTCAATTTTCCTTTTTTTTTTTTTTTTAAAATTTCATGATTTGTTTTCTTATTTACCAAAGATCTCATTTAAAAATCTGTCCTGGTGCTTCCGTGTATTAGCAGCGATTGGGCCGCAGTTCACACAACTGTTAAGGAAAAAAGAGACAAAAAAAATTCAAGACTGTTAATAAAAAACCAATTGAATAATTCTATGCATTCCTTAAATTAAATGATTATAAACTTGCATTCAAATTTAAACTATTTCTTTTTTTTATTATTCCGTTTCTTCAAACCCTCTTAGGAAATGTTGTTTTTCGGCTTGTCTTTATTTGTAGAAAAAAAGTTAGTCAGGAAAAAAAACCGTTGTATGTGAAACTTGATTTACGTGTGCTACAGCAGAAATTTTGCTCGCACTTTAAGTGATGTGACTTTTTTCGGGTCTTACCAAGTCCAAAGATACACATTTGCAGGTTAAGACGCCATCAACTGTTGACAGCATAGCGTACAAGTAGTCATACTGACAGCAAAAAGTGGTTCTGGTCGGCCAGTCTCGGATATATCTCTTTCCCCTACAGGGTGTTCCTGGATCACTGCGTACGTGTGTGATGCAGGCTGTTATAACAGGATAATTTTAGCAGGTAAGAGGTTAAACCTATACAACCTGTGATAGTTAAATAATTATTCTCTCAGAATTTAAAATCAACTCGCAGCCCATACATATATATATATATAAAAGGAGGATGAGCCAAGAACAGCGGCTAAGACGAGATATTATTACAAAAACATTGAACTATATTATCGTAGATGCTAAAACTTCGAAATTTTAAATCGACGAACGGGACAGGAAGTGACAAATAGATATTAACAAATAGAAATGTAGAAAGACCGAGAGAGAAATATTGATAGATAGGTAAAAAGAGAAAGAGAGATAGAGACAGAGACACACACAGAGAAGGAAAGATAGAGAGAGAGAAAGAGAGAGAGAGAGAGAGAGAGAGAGAGAGAGAGAGAGAGAGAGAGAGGGGGGGAAGTGATAAAAGAACTACGTCGACACTAAATTTGAAGAAAAAGAACATGGGTAGTAGATCTATATCCCGATATACCCGTTTAGATAGTGTAGGCCTACTACCCGACCTTTGATATAAACGATTTTCAGTGGTAATCAATGTCAGTAATTAAGACCATGATTTATGGTTAGATTTAAACTAGAACTGTGAAGAAGAAAAGAAGAAGAACAAAAAGAAGGAAAAGAAGAAGAAGGAGAAGAAGAAGAAGAAGAAGAAGAAGAAGAAGAAGAAGAAGAAGAAGAAGAAGAAGAACAAGAAGAAGAAGAAGAGGAAGAAGAAGAAGAAAAAGAACAACAACAACAACAACAATAACAACAACAGAATGAGGATGAGTATAATAAAGATGGAATAATGAAGGTATTATTCTACATTAGAAGTAAGAAATGACATTGTTTAAAGCATGATGAAATTAAGGCCAAAAAAAAAAAAGAAATAAAAATAAAAAACTTTAAATTTTGTCTTATCCGCCATGGCAGCTACAGTGAACACGGCGACAGCCAGGCAAATGAGCAGGACAGTCTTCACCTTGCAGGTTCGGTTGAAGATTGTAGGCTTGAAGTCGGCGTAATCAGCTTGTTGGTAATACCTGTAGTTTTGTATGTTTTACAGCGTGATTTTATAGCTTTTTCAATCATTAATTAAATTCAACTTGTTTTCATATCAAGGTAAATTCACCCATACGCGAATTTTCTATGTTAAAAGCTTTCAGTTCAAGAAGCAGCAGTTTTTTAATGTGAATTGTGAATAGTTATTTGCAATACATTAGCATCAATACATATTGATCCCTTTTTGCACATCTTAACACGTCATTGTCATGAACTCGACAAAAGCTTTTTTTTACATCCACGATAGGATAAATATTCACAGCTGATCTTTTATGATATAATGAATGCATACAATACTGCGTGAAGCGTGCATGACACGCCTGCGTGAAATAAACTCTGGAAATGTGTAAACAACGCGTGCCACGATGCTTCAATTTTTTTTTCGTTTTTTTTTCAGACGCTCAACGGACAAACTAATAATTACAAATAAATACGCCCCCCCCCGCCCCCTACCCCCTCCGCCGCCCTTGTAAAACTGACTGAATTTTTTTTTCTACAGAAAAAAATTATTGATTAGAATGTGCAAAATACTACTTTATCTGCTACTCATGACTTTTGGTGTATTTGTTTTAGTTTTACAATGCATGTTTTTTTGTTGTAAAATCAGACGCCGCTATTTATTATGTTACAACCTTGGGTTGCACCCCATTCTCTCTTGTTTAATATATATATTTATATTCTAGAAATTTTGTTTAACTTTATACGTAATAGGGAAAAATGCGAGAGAGCAGTGAGATAGAAAGACAGAGAAAGTATTAAGGCGAGGGAAGAAAGATATAAAGAGAGCGAGAACGAGAGAGTGAAAAAGAAAAAATGATACAAATTGAACCGACTTGTTCAACAAGAATAACAAATCGGGCAATGTGTCTTTTTTATTTGGCTTTTAAATTCTAAGGTTTTTTTTTTAATTACACGGAAGCCGCTTTTAAAATGATAAAGATAGGAGATGTCATTAAAAGCATTACATTTTTCAGCTAGGTACACACTGGAGCAAATCGATAGCCTAAGAAATGTTTCATTTAGTACATGTATTTTCGTTATTGTAATTACAATAATATGCATTTTAGTATTAGTATTAGTAATGATTATAGTAATAACAACTTGTATTTTAGTAATCATAATCACATTCACATGTTTTGGTAATCTTTATCATAACAACATGTATTTTAGTAATCATAATCATAATCATAATAACATGTATTTTAGTAACCGTAATCATAATAATAGCGGAAAGGGTGTGAACATGATATAGAAAGTGAAAGTAGTGATGACGACGGTTTTGATGTAATATAAATGTCGATAATAGTAACAATACTTCTGGTAATAAGATTGATTTAGTGAATTTATTTCAACATCAATCACGAAACTGATAATGATGATAATAACAATAATAATATTAATAATAATAATAACAATTAGAATGGAAGTAGAGGTGAACTTTCAGACAGAAAAGGCTTTTTTGTTGGGGGCTTAAACATTGGGAAAATTAGCCTATCCATTTTAAATCACGATGAATTGATGTAAGAGGGCATTTAGAATGGTCTATCATCTCTGCAATTAGTTATGCTTTTTTAATTCATGTTAAAACCGTAGTGCCTATCCAAGTTTCTTCTCCATTTGAAATCTATTTTCGGTTTCACTTGAACGTCGAAATGCGTTCATGACATTACGCGTTGCGCTGGTGCTGGTTAAATTTTTGGAATTTTTTTTAATATACTCTGAAAGATTACACTTACAGTGCTAAATGCAAATCATAATGAAAGGAGAGGTGAACTTTCCGCCAAAAAAGGCTTTTTTGTTGGAGGCTTAGAATTTGGGAAAATTAGCTTATCCATACCAAATCACACTAAATTGATGTAAGAGTCATTTAGAATGGTCTGTGATCTCTGCAAATAATTATGCTTTTTCAATGTATGAGAAAACCGTGATATCTATCCAAGTTTTTCTCTATATTTTAAATCTTTTTCTTAGCATATTATAAAGAACTTTTAGGTAGACCCTAAAGCATCATGAAGCCATGACTTGATTTAGCTGAGATGATTTACAAACAGATGACCAGGGCCCTGTTGATTTGAATAGATCTCCATCAGATCCTCAGGACCCTTAGAGAAATCTAGATCTAAAATCTAGGTCTAGGATTTGTAGGAACATATAATTATTGTGCTTGAAAATCATGGTCTAGGTCTAGGATTAGTTAAATTAGTAGGATCAGTTGGTTGTGCTTGAAATTCAATCTAGCAATGCATATAGATTGATGACCTCGATAATTAAAAAACAGCACTGATTTCTTTAGTTACCAAAAAATAGCACAACCTTGAAATTAATGACTGTTTTCGCTTGTGTCCCTTCGTAAAATGCGTCGTGATACGTAGGGACAACTTACTGTCTCTACGTATGAGCTACCTTTAATATTATCTCGTTTCTTTATAAGTTGAAAGCCGCTTCTTTGTAATTCAAATACAGCGAAATGAAACAGACACTTTGCCTTACTTGTTATTGTTGTTAAGTTAATAGGTCGGTTTAATTTAGATCATTTTTTCACTCTCACTCACTCGCTCTCTGTATTTTCTTCCTTCCCGAACCCTAATACTTTCTCTGTCTGTCTATCTCACTGCACGAATTAAGAAAAAGAAAGCTCCCAAAATATAAATTATTCCAAGCTCAGGTAGGGGGTGGGGGGTGGGTAACAGAAAGTTGGTGACATATTTAATTGCAAAGTATTGGGTCAGACTTTTACGAAAGAACATACATTTTAACGCTAAAACAAATACACCAAAAAGTCTTGAGTTGCAGAAGAAGAATTAGATTTTATTTTTTCACATTGTAATCAGTGACTTTTTATTATAAACTCGAAATAATAAGCGGGGTGATGTGATTCTCTTTAATCAGTAGTTGGTCCGTTGATCATCTGAAAAGAGAAGTAAAAGAAAAAAAATTAAAGCATCTATCAAACCTGATCTAGCAACTTAAATAGTCGTGGAATAATATGCCAACCATTTTCAGATTTTTCTTGCAAAAAACTTATTCTAAAATTTCTTCCAATAATTAAAGAAAATGTAACAATGATTTTTTATTGCTCTTATAGCATCAACATAAAATATTGAATTTTTAAATTCCAAGGAATAACTTTCTATGAAAATCGTTTCTCTCTTCGAATAAAATTTAAACAAGCGACGACCAGTTCCTATTGCATCATCATCCAAATCTTGTGTGGAAGTCGATTTAAAGTATTCTGGCTATTTGAGTCGATTCCATTTCAACTTCAAGTACGGTAATAATAATTGTAAGTTGGTTGGTTGTTTGAATTTTAACGTCTCTTTTCAACTACAAAGTTATATCAGAGACGGTGTTTTTTGACAATTGAAAGCGTGCTGCCACACCTTTATGTAAGGGGTGCTTGCATAATACCCCACCCAGTCACATTATCGTGACACCGGGCCGACCAGACTTAACCCTAAATTCATAATGCCAGACACTAGGCGGATCAGATGCTAATACCAATTTTAAAGTCCTTGGTTTGACTCGGCCGGGGATCGAAACGCGCACCTCCCGATCTCTGAGCGAATGTCTTACCGCTAGGCCACAGAGCCGGTAATAATATTTGTAACTAACATAGAAATCTGAATAGGCCTATTATGTGCATGCCTGGCTGTCTTACCCTCAAAAGAATTTCTACAGAGGGGTGCCACTCTATTCTAAGCTTAAATTTTTTAGTGACAAATTCTCTGACTTTTACAAGTAAAAGGTCCTGAACAAATAATGTATTATTTTTAACCATAAAAAATCATTGTTCACGAAATGAAGGGTAAGGAAGAGTAATTTTTAATTTACAAAAAACCAATAGTGGCTCCCCAGTGTGGAAATCTTGCCTCGGTCTCTCCCACCTTCTCTTTTGGCCGTAAATCATGAGTTTCATTTGCAAGGTTATCGTTACGTAGAATCTAGATCTAGATCTATTGGAAATACGATTAAAGAACTTCCTGTTTGAATTCACTATTGCTTTTGGGCAAGAACGATAACTTTGCGCTTTAATCGCATTTCCAGTTGAAGCTTTTAGTTCACATGTAGATTTAGATTTATGAGAGCTGAAGGTAAGTTTTACTGTCCGCAGGAGATCTCTCCTACTCTCTCAACCAGTGCACAGTCAAGGGCTAACTTGGTCTCTCTCTCTCTCTCTCTCTCTCTCT
>BMAT01010166.1:63649-79084 GCA_019649035.1 Elysia marginata | reverse complement strand
ATGGGCGACGAGCACGTAGGCCAGAGGTAGATAAACGTCTTCTTACTTTGTTTGCACTTATACGTTGATTATTTCTTCCTCTTGTCTGACGCGATGAAGCTGAAGCTGAAAGAAATCTGTTGTTCATATGATTTCTGACAAGGTGTCTGCGTTGTCTCTGCGTAGTGCTCTTAGGCCTCCCAGACCGGGGCCGATCACTCACCGTATGTGCCTCATGTAGACGTTGTCTGAGTCTGAAAATCGTCGTCCTGTTTACATTCACACGGAGGGAAAAGCACGATGACGATCAATTTCAAATAAGCGTTGCATTTTGTAAAAATAAAATCGTTTAATTCTAAAAATGGCGAATAATCATTAGGAACCTCGAGAGGTACCCTTGTGTGTAATTTTGAGAATCTCGACCACGTGGTTTTTCTACACGCACGGATTTTACATTTTTTACAGGGTATCCGAAAATCGCTCACATCGACCGGCAAACCACGCACGGGACTAGGGAGTCTGCTTGAACTCATGTTCAGATGTGTTATTACTCACAACACACAAAAAATCAACTCACCAACCTTTCTGTAAAGCGTGCATGGGCGCGAAAATAAGGAATGTCATGTTGCGTTTCTTTTGGCGCTCAGTATATATTGTGATAAGTAATCTAATGCTATAAGAAGGCATAACAAAGACACTTTCCGTCGTGCTGATGCACACATAAAAACAATTTATAAAATAAGCTAGACATGTATTATACATTATAGTCTTCATTGCCGAACAATGGGTGACAGGCGATTTTATACGATGGAATCGCATCATTCCTACATAAATCCTTGTTTTATAGACTGTGCCTGTCTTCGGGTAGGGACATGTGTAGCTAGGTAAAACTCAAGTTACTATTGTTAGGAGGGAACAACTGTCCCTACCTATAACGCGTGATAGGTGGGGACAGCTGTCCTTACGTAAAACACGTGATAGGTGGGGACAGCTGTCCTTACGTAAAACGCGTGATAGGTGGGGACAGCTGTCCCTACGTATGCACTCCCATCAATCTATTTTACACTTCGTCTTTACATGTATATCTATAAAACTACTTGATAGTATGTCTGTCTTTTCGTCTCCCACCTTATCTTTTGATCATAGACCATGAGTTTCTGCTGCAAGAATAATCTTGATAACATACATTTGTATCTAGATTCTATTGAAAATTTTAGTTTATATGCCGGTGTGTGGATGTAAAACAGATGAGTATAGATTATCAACTGCTCCTCTCTTTATCTATCTTTTCCTCCATCTACAATGTAGTATACATTCAAAAAGATGCCTTTCACTGTGAAGATGGCGGCATTGTACGCATTTTGGCTTGATAGCGAAACCAAGCGTTTGCTGTACTTAGAAGTTAAAGCTGTATTGTGTCAGTCTTGTGACATGAATCAACAGCCTTGATTAGTGAATTATTTAACTACAGGTACTATTTACGCCGCTTCTTTTAATCGTAATGTTCCATGACGTTTTATTCTCCATCATTTTTTCCTTGTTGTGCTCGAATTATTCATCTTTTTTTTTTTAGGACAGCGTCTGTCGTCAGGCTACAGCTATTGTCTCTGACGATATGGTAAAGCATAAAGAACATTCCCTATGATCTAAAGGTTTTACGTGGGTTCCCCGAAAGGCCATTTCCTACCAAAAAAACCTCTCTGAACTCATAAAGGAGCAACAGTCATTAGTTCGAGCACATTAGAGACCTTGCGCAACGACGGCGATAACGCATGACGTAATAACTCCCATAGGTAGCGTGGGTTTTACAGCAGACGATTGGCTGACGGGCCACTTTAACCCTTCAGCCATCTTGAATTTCCTCTGCTATGGGCCTCGTCCTTCTGCGAGAGCCCATAAAAGAAGAAATCAACAAACGAGAGCATCTCAAATGAATTGAACTTAGTTAAACAATTAGCGCTAACCGTAAACAAAAGAAAGACTACCTTGGACATACTGTGAGAGACAAGAAGTCCAACCTGATGAAGACAGTGCTACAGAGAAAGATGGAGAGCAGTAGAATGAGAGAGAGGGGGGAGAGATAGAGAGAGAGAGAGAGAGAGAGAGAGAGAGAGAGAGAGAGATATCAGCCAAGGCATATATTAGTGGTATGACCAAAATTTTAATGTTAGTGCAGACTCCTGCATTTATCTCGATCTAGAATCTACAATGCTGTGAGTGTGAGGATAGCGAAGGGTGGCGAGAATTTGTAAAACATCAACGCCGTCAGCTACCGCCATCAGTGATGGGTAGGGTGTACCAGGAAAAACAAACTGTTCATATATTCATGTAACAAATGAAAAGAACAAAGACAAGATTGTATTAGTTCAGTAACTTTTAGTTGTCAGTTTTATGTACATGAGACAGGTAAAGTTCATACCTGAACAATAAACTAAACAAGCATACACAAACCACACTGACTAAAATAATTATAAATGTGAACCAAACAGATTTTAGATCAACAAGAAGCAAATGTGAACTGTAAATTTGATATGAACTTTTAAAAAACTATATGAAAATGTATAGATTTTGATTATTAATCCAGAAAAGAGATCTCTGTTCACTCTAAACAAACGGATAAAAAATGCGAATTATTAATATCAGACAAAACATGTGTTTTCTTCTGAACTCATGCGCAGTGCTTGAAAAAATATAATATAAATGCTGTAGTAAAATATTTTTAAAAAACCAGCATAATTGGGTCAATTCAAAATCATAACGGTTACAGCAGAAAAAACGCATCCATATCATCTTTGCATTTAGGAAAATAAAATATACTGATTCCACCAGAAATTTATGAGGTATAAAAACACAAAATGTTCAAAACAAAATTGAACAAGCTTTAAAAGGACTTCAAATTAAAAGTTGAATAGTAAAGTCTCTTTTCATCAATACCAAACAGTTTCTTATAAACAGTTTGTATCAACAATAAAATATCAAGACTAAACGCCTGCACCATTTAGTGAGGAAGCAGATCAAACCAGGAGCTAATAAAAAGTCTTGACATACTTTTGTCTCCCAACCAGCGCAAGTAAGTTTGATGCTACAGGTTTAACGTTAAAATGCAATTTCAATGCCTTCCATTCTTTAAAAAAAATTCCATGAAATTATCAAAATTGGTAAAATTTCCCTTGAACGTTCTCATTCATTGGATCCTCTTTTAAAATGTCAATACTTGAGCTGCAGTATAAAAAAACTTTCTTTGAAAAAGATCCATGAGAACAGGTCCTGATTCTGCCGTTTGTGATAGTGGACAAAGTTAAAATACTGCTTTAAAAAGACTATAATAGACTGTAATCTTTTACAACTGCACGAGACAGCATTTTTGTTTTATTTTCTAGCTGTAAAGACATTACAGATTAAAAGAAATGATTATAGGAAAATCAGAAATTAAATACACTAAAAACCTGTCGGTTACGAATGTGGAATAAAAAAACCCAACAAATTCTTTGAGTGGCCATGTTAGTCAACTCATGGTCATAAAAGTTTTGTGGTGAAATTTACAAAAAAGCATTATAATGCAGTTAATGATAATGCTCAAGTCAATTTCCAGGTTTTGATACTTGTGTACTTTATGTCTGATCATTACCACCTAACCAAGCACATTCACGACGATATTGTGACAGCCTCAAATATTCACATTATGTAACTTTACACTCAACAAGCACAAAATAATAATTGATAGATTAGTTCTTAAATTCTCATACTAAATATGTGAAGTTTTTAAATTTCTTGCATAGCAAAGCTACCTTTTCAAAAATCACCTGCAGGAGGCACATGTAGAGCAAAAAAAAAATGCCTAAGTTTTGTATTTTTCTTCATACTGTGCCTGAAAATATTTAAACGACAAACAACAAAGTTAAGAACATTTGCGACAGGTTCATATTACAGTATGTGTCTTCTATACACAAAACGCACGAAAATCTCTTAACTTGTAAAGGTACCTATCTATAACTTATCAGTAGGACACTAGCACAGGAAAACATGGCTTATGTGTTTTATACAGAATAAAGGCAAGAGATTGGTGTGTATGTGTGTTATCATGAAGCCCCTTTCATACACAGCGTACCAATCCATACAAAGAAATATGGTAAAAAATTTAAATAAATAAAACGGATCATGATCGCAAACTAGTAGAAAGCAATTACTTCTTTGAGCATTGCAGTAAGGTTGCCTCAAAGATTGACTATTTGTAAACACTGTTAATATCTGGTTAACTCGGAGCAAGAAAGAATGTACACGGATTTTATTTTAAAATTAAATATATTTAAGGAAACAAACCTAAAAATTGTATATCACCTCAGTCCATTGCATTGTAAAATAAGCTTAATTGATAAGTTTAAGCAGGACAGCGATAGATCTCAGCGCAATTTTGCAAGTTAAGCAACAGTGAGTTAACTGTCTCTTGACCAGTTTAAACAAGTCAGCTGTTAAAAAATTTCAAATGGTTAAAAAAGAAAGTCTTTGGGAAGTAGACTTATCACCTTTTTCCTCATCGTTCAAACGAATAGAAAACGCAATATCTCTGCACAATGCCTCTACCAATATGTACACTACCAATGCCTGGTACAATGAAGACCCCAACTCACTTGTTTTTAATGTTGAGACAAGGGCGTTCACAAGCCAATTGAACCAACCAAGAGGTTTGTGTTCACAAGCCAATTGAACCAACCAAGAGGTTTGTGTTCACAAGCCAATTGAACCAACCAAGAGGTGTGCATTTAAAAAGCTCCACTCTAACCCAATACAGTCACAAATGGTGCATCACGCAGGTCTACATGTATATCAGGTATACTAACACACACACACACAAACACTGAGGAGCAGAATTTAAAACGCTTCACTCCAACACCCAGACAAGGCCTTTCACTGCCCATAGACGAGTACTCATTTAATGTAAGAGTGAGGTAAGGAAATGTGTGCGGGTTAGTTACTAAAATAAAAAACTGAAAGAGATAAATGTCCTCAAATTAGGTTACTTTAAAATGGCACCTATCGGTGTAAAAAGAAGCAACAAGTCTTTGGAAAAATTTATATACAATAACAATTCAGGTACGAACATGTAACTTCCAGGACGACAACGCAAGCCATCCATATTCTATAGCCTTTAAGTAATACTTGTGTCTATATAATTAAAGAATTTAGTTGTAGAGTGAACTCAGAGTGAGAAAATTTTCAAAGACAAGAACTTTTGGATTTTGGTATTAGGGATTGAACCTCACATTGTTTAAAGAGAAGTTTGACTAACTAATCAATGAACTGAACTGATCCGAATTATGAATGCTTCAGCCAGGAAATGAAACCCCAAAAACTAAACATGGTAGAGAAAAAAGGCCAACTATATACATTCAATTAAAAGATTTGAGTCTTCGGTCACATAATGTAGATCGATAGTATAGGACAGAATCATCAGAGTATTTTAAAAAGTTACAGATGCATTACAAATACAAGTTTGCCAGGCAGGCAATTTTCAATTTACAAAATTAATTAAAGCTATTTGTCTTATCATATTAATCTTGACGTGTTAACATCTTACATTTTTATGTTATTAAGAAAAAAATAAAGAAAGCATGAGCAAAAAACATAGACTTTGGTTGAAATATTTTTGGGGAAAAAGAAAAATTCTAAAGTAACTTTAGTAATCCCACTTGAAAAAAATCCAGCAAAAATTAATGCCTAGCAAGTTCTGAGTCTCCAGTCACATTTATAAAATAAAATTGAGAATGTGAGCTGTGGGTTTTAAAAAATTACCCGGTGAACTTTGATAGGCCACTTATGTACAGGAAGAAAGGTAAAAAAAAGGAAACATGTTTTGGGAAGTTTGTGCTGGCAGAGCAATTAGATGTGTTTTAAAATATATAAAAAATACAAAAAAGTTGACATTTGCAAACCAAGTTCCTGGTACCACATGAAAACGTTAAAGACAAGAAAACATGTCTTGTATTAACCAGGAGTCCTTAATGAGTTCAAATGACTCAGATGTCATAAACTTTTGTTTGAACAAAAAGCCTTTTGATAAAAATAGATCTATTCCCCTTTTTTCTTTAATTTTTTATCTAAGATTTTCTAATATCTCTCCACAAAATGTTGGCAGATTTTTTGTAATTTATAATAAGCAGAATCTAAGAAAAAGGCATTGTTCAAAGTGTCAATGCCTTGCGGTGAGAAATATGCCACATCCCACTCGTTCTCACTTACAGCGATACACAATTTTATTTATGAGAGTTACAACAGAATACTCAGCTGTGATAAAAGTTTGCTTATTATTAATACATGTATTAGTAAATAATCATTGTACAATAGTTATCACAATATAACTGAAGTATGAAACATGATATTTTTTATCAATAACTCAACCAAGAACTTGGACACAAAACCTCCACTTGACCTAGCCTGTGAAAAAAAAAACATTCTCAAGGCCACAGCTTTACAGTCTATCTATGATATCCAAAGTTCAACTGGTTTTTAGGTCCAGAACAATACTGGGTGTAAGTTCCACTATGAGTTGACGTCATCAAAAGCCAGAGATAATGAAAGTTGTTAAGATCAAGCACAAACACTGGGGCACCGCTGGAGCCGGTGCAGGTACATGTGTTGTATTTCACTTGACAACCTTCTTTATCTCGATACCACATTTCACCCATGGTAACCTTTTTTGGTTGACCATGTGGGTGTGAGACAATCACTACAGGGTCACGGTCTCTATCAAATGGTGGCAAAAAATTCAGGTCCTCTACGTCTAGAGCTTTTTCACTTTTATCATGAGAGCCACACCACACCGACTTGATTCTCTCACCTAAAGTTTTATTGTGTGTAACGCACAATATTTTGCAGTAATCCCTGGTCGGTTTGGACGAATGTACTTCGACTCCCCATGCAGTTTTTATGTCACCATTGTCCTTACAACTTTCATCATCGTAAAATAGATCAATTCTTGTTTTAATTGCTTCTTCTGTATTAAAGACAACATGGTGAGCTGTTGAAATATAGAACTTCCAGTAAGTTCTCTTCACCTTTCCCTCACATTCACGACAAGGGCAATAACTGTTATGCACAGCCTGGCCAACTTCATCTATAAAACCAGTTCCTGATCGAAGCATTTGACTTCCTCTAAATTTAGCGAGCCCATCATTGTCTGGTCTCTCTTTACTTGTGAACAGAACGCTTATCATCACAGTGAGGTTTACCATTGCACTGAGACTCTTCCGCTGCTTGTTGTTTTGCAATCGTGGTAGGTAATCCTCCAAGAAATCTCGTACAGAAATGAAATCCGCATGGCCAGGATTTTTTTCACAACTGTACCATTTACGAGCACTTTCTTCTCTCTCGGGTAGTATTCCGGAAAAAATCTCACATTCATGGTGGCCTGTCATAGTAGAGTAAAAAAAAAGAAATAAAATTGTGGTATTAATTCATTTCACACTCTGAGTTAATAAAATGTATCAGATCTCTTTGACTCTCCGTTAAAAAAGCCCATTAAGCAACCCTCACTAGCTTCTTTTTTAAAAAGCTTTCTCTTTTGTGCTGTTACCTTCAGTTGCCTGAATGTCTTCTCTGACTATAACTCTTTTCTCTACATAATCTAACTACCTCTTTCCCTTATCCTAAATGACCATTACCCCCATAGCTACCACTACCATGGCATTGCTGCTGCTGCTGCTGCTGCTGCTGCTGCTGCTGCTGCTGCTGCTGCTGCTGCTGCTGCTGCTGCTGCTGCTACTACTACTACTACTACTAATACTACTACTGCTACTACTACTACTACTGCTACTACTACTACTGCTACTACTACTACCACCACCACTACCACCATCACTACTACTAGGCCTGCTACTACTAACTAACTACTACCACCAGTGCTACTACTATTTCCACTACATAATTACTACTATTACTACCACCACGACTACTGCTAGTGCTACTACTATTTCCACTACACAATTACTACTATTACTACCACCACGACTACTGCTAGTGCTGCTACTGCAACCCCTACTACTCTACAAGGCAGGGCCTAGACAGCTCAGTTGGTAGTGGTCTCGCTCCGTGGCCCAGAGGTCGAGCTTTAGCCGAGCACAGTCCGGGCCCCTACAGGTTGGGTCGGTGTCAGTATAATGTGACCGGCTGAGGCTAAGTCATGGTATCCCCGCTAGTCTCTGGGTGGCAGCCCGTACATTGTCATTGGGACCTAAGCCCTGAGAGCACCTTTGAAGTGGAATTGGGCTTGTAAAAATACCCTTCAACCAATAAAAACTCTACAAGGCTTCTGTTGTTGCTGCTACTACCACTAATCCTGCTGTAGCTCTTTCTAGATCCACATCATACATGTAGGCCTACTTTGCTGTTACTTTAAAAACTACGAGTACTATGAGTAGTAGTACAATCGTATTATAATTGCTCATACTTCTTCTTATCAGCCTAATTGCTTACACTAGTACTAATCCTGGTATTACAAATATTATTATACCAATTATTACTACTAATGCATTCGTTTCTAGGATTATTGAATTATCATTTTTACCTCCAGGGGATTGCAAATGGTGATGAACTGCAGTGTTGTTTTTGCTCACTGAAAGAAAGAAAAAATATTGAAGTCTATAATAATACAATCATTAAAATACAAGCTTAACAAGGGTAATGATGATAATAATAATAATGATGATGATGATGATGATGATAACAACAAAATTATTAATAATAATAATAATAATTATTATTATTATTATTATTATTATAATAATAATGATGATGATGATGATAACAACAAAATCAATAATAATAATAATAATAATAATAATAATAATAATAATAATAATAATAATAATAATGATAATAATAAAAGGCCTGAAAATAATAATAATAATAATAATAATAATAATAATAATAATAATAATAAGAAGAAGAAGAAGAAGAAGAAGAAGAAGAAGAAGAAGAAGAAGAAGAAGAAGAAGAAGAAGAAGAAGAAGAAGAAGAAGAAGAAGAAGAAGAAGAAGAAGAAGAAGAAGAAGAAGAAAAAGAAGAAGAAGACGAAGAAGAAGCAGAAGAAAAAGCAGAAGAAGAAGAAGAAGAGGAAAAATAGTAATAATCATAACAATAATAATGTTGTTTAATATTTATGAAGCGCTTATTATTTTCATTATTTTCATTCTTTTAAGTCTCAATATCACTTTCATTGTAATCATTACGTTTTAGATATTTATTCTTATGACTAAATTTTTTCAACCCAATCCTTTTGAATACACCTACTAATTTATGTAGATAGGACTTTTTTTAGTCATGGAGTATTTTGGTGTGTGGGGGAAACAACTCAAACTGAACCTTGGAAAGGATCTGTTTTTTGTTTCTGAGGACATAATTAAAAAAGCACAAATAACCAACACATCCTTATAAAGACTTAGCAAGGGCAAGCTAGGATATCAGGTAATATTATGAAACCTAATTACACATAATTTAAGGAAAAAATAAAAAGATTTTACCAAAAGTATTTAAAGGACTTATCAGGCATTAGGCCTATTACAATTATGAAAGACATTATTTGTTTTAAAATATTTATGTCACACATCGATGGCCAGCACATCAAACCTCTGATTTTGCTATAGAAAAAATAGCCACATCAGAGGTTTGATGCGCCTGCCATTGATTTTATTCCCAGACTTAACATTGTTTTTGAACCAGTGCAAATAAGTTAGAGGTTGAATATATCTTATATAAAACTAAGACATTGATATTTTGGACAATGTATTTTTATGAGCTCCCAAAAGTTGAAAATTATTTATTGCATTAAATTATCAAACTTCTGTGGCAAGATTTAAAGAGGAGGAGTAAGTCTACTTTTTAAAAGGCTTTTCTTTTCTCAAAAAACTTTGATTCCTTTGCCCTGATTGCAAGACGTATTAAGTCGATGAATATTTGACAGATTAGATTAGATTATGTCTAAGATAAATCCAGTAAAGATGGAAATTCTGGTAATGGTATTTTATTATTCTAAATAGCTGAACACCTTTTAAAAACATTATTGGACATTTCAACAAAGAATGAAATTTAACTTAGCTACATTAAATGGTTTTGTAGGCAAGGTAGGGCCATCTAGTGTTGACCCCAAAGCCACCTAGGTCAGTCAGAACCCAACAAAACTAAAAGTCAGATCCGGATAAGTCTATAATTCTGGTGTTAACCAACATGCATTCTTAGCAGTCTAACAGTTTTCTTGCTTTTAGCTCATTGCGCCAACATGATATTCTAGGTATGGAATTTATAAATTTGTCTAAGCCTATATAGATGCAGTAAGTCCTAGAGAGAAAAAAAATACCACCATACTATTATGTCATTACATCTTACTTGCCACGACAAAAGAGCAGTGCAGTCAAGATGTATCCGCTATGGCATATGTGGTGAAATTGGTCACCTTTGACCTGGTACTCCGTGGAGTAATGGAGATTGGCAGAGGAAGCCAAGGCCTGACGGCGGGCCTGAGGCTGAACTGCAGCGCTCGAGGACTCGTCAGCCTTGGAGTCTTCAGTGTTGTGAAAAGTCGTGTTACATTATTAACCCTTATTCACAACCTGACTCCGCGGCCTTCTTTCCCACCTGTTGGGATACATTAATTTATATAAATTTATATTACTGAGATAAGTATATTCATTTCTAGGGTTTAGGGATAGGAATTAGAGTAGTTAGCGGCCTCCTGTAAACAACACATATATTCTTTATGTTATACTAAACAACCAACCAGCAACAGAGGAAAATACATTTAAACTGAATTTAAGCTCAGCAAATATTTTTCTATGAAACTGGCTTAACAAAAAGAAGTGCTATTAACTCTACAGGCCTTTGAAAGGAGTGAGAATAACGCCTTTGAGAGGAACTAAAGGGCCACTTCTGTGATCTTAATTTCTAAAGACATAATAGGCCTAAGCCCCTATCTAGATCCAGATTAGTGTAAGTGGTGCTACAGAGAGGACAGTATTTTTAGCATTGCAAAGGATATAACAACTTCTATACTGGAAACATATTAATAGTGGGTTCCCTTGTTGGCTTGACTTCCCGTTTGGATTTAAAGTGCTGCTCCGAACATTCCCTCAACGATGTCCACAACTAACTGCAGCAGATTCATTTCTTTGGGGGCCAACAATAAAAACAAAAGTTTGGACCCAAATTATATGGCATTTTAGAGGCTTCTAAAAAGTTCTTGTAATTTTGCCCATAGCTTTATCAGGTTTTGATTGGAACTAGGAAATTGATTTTATGTTAACAACAACAGTGGTTTCGAAAGCGTGGTACCGAAGCAATTATGTTATAAAATGTGACTAAGGACATTATTATTCTAATTCACTCAGTGAGCAGGCCTATGACTTTGAAGAGGACTAAGATATATTTTTTGTGGTGACAGTTATGACAGCTACGTTTCTGATTCAGACAGATAGGCTACACTGGTGAAAAATGTAGGGCCTACAATTGTTCTGGCCTAAATCTACCATGCATATCTTGCTATAGGTGCGAGATATGATGAATCTACGATACATCAGAAGTTCTATGAAAGCATTTTATTTAAGCTGCGTCATACTTTTTGCCAACAAAGGGATGTGCAATCTACAAGAAAGAATGGCTGCAAGAAAGGAATGCTCAGCCTGTACAATTTGCAAGAAAGAAAGCAGAGGAAAAGGCAAATGACACTACTGTGATTCAGGTCAAAATATCATTAAAATTACCCTTAGAACTAGAGTTCTAAAACATAAACGCTACTACATCAACCTTGGAAAAACAAAAGGGAAATACAAGACAATTCATATAAGATAGAGACCCGCTCAATAAATGCCTGTGTTTTTGATAGGTGAAATCCAAGAACTCTTTGAGTCTTGTGTCACCAAGTGTTGTCATTAAATTTCACTATTTTGCTTCAAAATCTATTTCAGTCTTATACTTTTAGCTTTAAACTTAGGCCTTCATCTAATTAAAGATTTTTAATCAAGATTGTGCTGGAGATTTTTTGTAAACAAGAGAATCTAAAGGCAAGATCTAGATTAGATTCTAGGCCCTACCTGCAAATCAATCATTCAATGTTGGTGCATTGTAGGGTGTTGAATCTAGATTCTAGATTATTAGGCTAGATCTAGAGACTCCTGAGATTCGAAGCTAAAATGTAAATAGATATCTAGATTAAAAAACGATATGTAATGCTAGATACTAGAAGCTGATCTAGATAGATCAGTGTAGATTTAGAATAGATCTAGAACCTACATCTAAAAGATCTAGACTCTACTCATAGAAAGCCCACAGCTAAGAGCAGGCACAGCGTCTAGGCAAAAGCAAAATAAACATTGGTTCTAAAAATAGAAACCGGAAATACCACATCGTGTTTGATCCAAAGGTAGCCTAGGGAAATTCCCAATTCCATAAAAACTCTCTCTCTCTCTCTCTCTCTCTCTCTCTCTCTCTCTCTCTCTCTCTCTCTCTCTCTCTCGTGGTGTCATGGTGTGTGCGTCTAGCTCCCTATCTCGTAGTTGCATTAAGCGTATACCACAACACTTACTGCAAACAATTAGCAACGTTTTATATTTTGAGAAATAAAGTGTTAAACAAGAATACACATCAGGAATATCCATCGGTGAGGGCCCCACGCTCGTCGATAATCTTGAGGTTTTCAATCCCGACTAGGCCATAACTGTAGTAGCCTATATGATGAAAGATGTGATGTATTTGTCGTCCTTGAGGAATCCATCAATATTCTGTTTTGAAGGCGTTTAAGCTGGATGGAGTGATTGCGCTCTGTGGCAAACTATTCCATGTATTTGTGACCCTCAAGCCAAAGAAGTTTTTTTTTTTAAAAACCAAGGCGGCAGGCTTGATTAGTAAACTCGTACCAATGGCCTCTTGTTCTTGTTTCCCTAATCATTTATATTGACATTATATAGTCCATTGGTGAGCTTTTAGGTCTCTATTAGATCACCTCTAAGGCGCTGGTAGATAAGACTTGAAATTTCTTTCGATAATTATTATCATTATTAAATTTTCACATTATTTATAGCATTCACATCGTACTGCAAGTGCAACATTAATTTCATAGGTTACTTACTAGGCCTACTTGTCTTCCTTAGTTATCCCCTTCTTTTGTATAGTTCTTTTTTTGTTTTTGTTTTTGTTTTTTTGCCATAATATTTAATGTTACTATAGGAACATAGAAAAATATTTATTGGCCTATTATTATCTATATTTTGCAATAATCTTTTAAAACTTGAAGTTCAAGTAATTAAGGTAGAATAGGCGAAGTAAGATATGGACTATGACATTCTCTGCTGCAATCTGTTATCATTACCACATCCCATACTCTTTTATTTAATGACTGAAAGATTTAAGGTAGGCCTACGTATTTAGCAGACTAGATAATTTAAGTAAACGAATTAGTCCAAAAAGCAATTCTTGCTTTTTATTGATATTAATCTAATGCTTGCCTTAGTCTTTTTAGGAAACTTGCTAGCTTGACAGGAAAATGGCACCAAAGACAACCACCCTATAATTGTATTAAGCCTATAGAGATAAGGAGCAAGCGACAATAATTTTAGGGTATGCCCCATTGTGAATTTTTAAAATAAATATAGATCTAGGTGTCAACCCCTGCGCATTTAACAATGATTGAAAGATTAATTTAGCAAAGGTACCGGGATGTGTAATTAGGACATAGATACCCACCGCACATCAATATTTCACTTACCCAAACACCCTTAATGCGGCAACTGTGACAAGCATTGCTGTGACCACAGTTGTAAGATGCGAGTTTTTAAAAACATCGCTATTAAGAACTTCATTTGGGCACACCTTTAACACAGCGTCATCCCATCATTGTGGACATGGCAGAACAGTAAGCTAACTTTTTACCCTATGACCGTGTGCATTTTAGAGCTGATTTGAATTTTCCTTGGTGTGCATTGGTCTGCTGGGGCAACTATGTAAAGGTCCTGAGGCTTCCTCCGGCTTTGGAAAAATATAAACATACTTTTTTTTAATTTATTTTTATCTAGTACAAGGTTTATGTAAGCTTAGCAGCTGCTAAGTCGTGTTGGTTGGTTTAAGTTTGACTTTGCCTTGCGATGCTGCGAAATTCATTCTTCCAAATTTAGTGTACAACGTCTGTTTTAGTGAAGAACTCTTCCAATAACAGTAACAAGAGACGTGTGTCTCCTGTGTACGACCTGTCAACCTTTTTTTATGTCCTATTCCTCAGGTTCAAAGAGGTCACGGAAAGTAAACTTCAGTTAGACTCCCTCGATAATCTATTATTTCAGGGGTTGAGTTAACGCTATCAAGCGGTTGAGAATAAGACCATGTGATCCCTCTACTTACATTCTTCACACTGCCAAGGGGGCTTAGATAGCTCAGTTGGTAGTGGCTTCGCTCCGTGGCCAAGAGGTCGCGCGTTCGAAACACAGCCGAACACAGTCCGGGCCCCTGCTGGTTGGGTCGGTGTCAGTATAATGTGACCGGCTGAGGCTAAGTCATGGTATCCCCGCTAGTCTCTGGGTGGCAGCCCGTAAATTGTCATTGGGACCCAAGCCCCGAGAGCACCTTTGAAGTGGAATTGGGCTTGTAAAAATACCCTTCAATCAATCATTCACACTGCCAACCACATATTTCCCTCCGGACAACAAACTACACAAATTTATAAATAAAAATACCATCAAGCTAAGCTACAGCTGTATGAAGAGCATAAAAAAAATAATAAACAATCATAACAAGTCAACCGTAACAGAGGACAACGAAGAGAGGATAAATAAGCTCTGCGACTGCAGGAAATAAACAAGTGCCCACTCCAAGGCAAATGTCTACAAGAAAGCATATTATATAAGGTGACGGTAACAGAGGAAGACACAAAGGAAATAGATAAATACTTTGCAATATAGGAATTACTGAGAACCAATTAAAATTTGAAAACAAGGTACAAGCGTCTCAACTCAAGTGTCCGACTCCACCACAAAAGATCACCAACAGCACTAAGCGACCATATTCGGAAGCGGAAAGAAGAAAATAGAAATTACAAAGTCACATAGGAGATACTGGAAAAGGCCCAACTACACTTAACAAAAAATGAAAAAATGCAATCGTTGCTGATCCAAAAGTTTCTTGTAGTGAATATAAAACCCAGCCGGAATAAAAGAAAGGAGATTCTAAGCTGGTGTATGCATAGAAGAGAAATACCTCCTGGAAAATTTCAAGACACCGGAAGGAAGCAGAAAGCAACCAAACAAACATTACATGAAGACAGCAACGAGCTCGAAACAGAACTGTGGTGATGTAGGCACTCCAAGTCCTTTATATTACATGTATTTGTATAACTCCTTTTTAAAAATTGGGATCTTTTAAACCATGCTATCTATATATCTATCTATCTACCCATCTATCTATCTATCTATCTATCTATCTATC
>BMAT01010166.1:50391-62229 GCA_019649035.1 Elysia marginata | reverse complement strand
AAAAGGACCAGCCTCCCCAATCAAACTGGTCAGCCGACGCCCTTGCTATCTATCTATCTATCTATCTATCTATCTATCTATCTTTCTATCTAAGAAGAAAAGCAATCCAATATATTAAGCTCCAACCATGTTGAGCACTTTACAATTGTGCTAATGCATAAATTATTAATTTATCTATCTATCTATCTATCTATCTATCTATCTATCTATCGTTCTATCTTTCTGTTTATCTATCTATTTATCTTTCTGTTTATTAATTTCTGTATTTCAGTTTCTCTCTATTTCAAAGCACCTATTCATGTTGCCTCGAGCCCTTCACTCGTATTACCACTATCCTCTTTTTCCACTTCATTTTCTTTCCAAGTCTCAACCCTATGACTCTTTCTGATCTTCCCTGGAATCACCACGGTTGTCCCTCTACAGGTACCTATTTGTGGCGACAGAGACTTTTCAGTTTTCCATCTATTTAAAAAAGTCTTGTTGCAATGGTTTTTTTTTACTTCCTCATCTTTTTGTGTGTTAACTATTCTCCTTTCCTCTACATACGCCTACTAACTCTCTCTAGATTATGAGTCAGGTGTCATATAACGCAGTACTTGAAGATCTAATAGCTTGTGCAAGTAAACACACTTAGATTCATACCCATTTAAGGTTCTACTCTCAGGTACATGAACTTTTTTGTTTTGTTTTTCAGTTTTTTGTTGTTTTATTTTTTGAAAAAATGGCCCTCTTGATTTAGTCTACTAGCTGCATGGACAGAAAAAGGTGGGGAAAAGGCTATGGTGTAGACAAAAAAAATATCTATAAAATAATGTCGATAAGAAATTTAGAAATTATAGATAGAAAGGTGATATAATAGTGAGACAGACAACGGTCGTGTGGATGGATAGATATATAAACAGGTGGAAAAATGGATAGAAGCTAAGCTAGCTAGCTAGCTAGATAGATAAATAGATCGATTGATAATAGATAGATAGATAGAAAGATAGATAAATAGATCGATTGATGATAGATAGATAGATAGATAGATAGATAAATAGATCGATTGATGATAGATAGATAGATAGATAGTTAGATAGATAGATAGATAGATAGATAGATAGATAGATAGATTGATGGATTGATTGATTAAGAGGAATGCAAGTAAATGCTAGATGGAAGGACAGATGAATGGATGGTGCAAAACGACGTGTGGTATAACTGTAAGGTAGTTAAAATAAGGTAAGTACTGTCTGTGTAGGCACATTGTGATTGTCTCAATTTTTGCAGCAGAGACATTTTATACCTACAATTGAAATATTGTATTAATCTCACCGGAAAATCACACCACACGGAGGCAGCATCGCAGAGTGGTTAGCGCGTCGGACTCGTGATCTGGAGGTCGTGGGTTCAATTCCCGACCATGCCATATTGCGGTTGCCTTGGGAAAGCAATTTACCCTTACTTTCCTCAGTCCACCCACCTGTAAAATGGGTACCCAGCTACAGACCTTTCTTGAATTTGCGATGTGCGCCTGCAACACCCTGCATATGGGTTTAAAGTGGCCTTAAATGTACTGGTCTGCTGGGGCATTAGTGGCGCTGCTCTTGTGGCGACACAGTTACGCTGAGTAACGAAGCCTAATTTCCCGAAAGGGATTAATAAATTGTATATAAAAAAAAGATTTAAAAAAATGAAAAAACGTAAAAACAATGTACAATCATAATTGTAATGCCTAATTACAATCATGGCTATTACTCTTCTTTTCAGTTCTTGTGTTATCGCTCTCTGTATCTCTCTGTGTCTTTCTGTCTGTATCTGTCTGTTTGTCTCCACTCCCCTCCCTCTATTTCTTTCTCTTGACAGTGAAACGTGCTGATTGAGTTAACACAAGAGAAGAAGGCTATGAAAAGAAGAGATTTGAGAACAAAATAGCTACAACAATACTCTCAAATAGAGCAACAATTATGCAAATATTAAAAAAAAAATCATGCTAACAAGTTGTGAGCAAAATCAGATAATGGGGGAAAATTGTAACTAATAACAGTAGACAATAAAAGAAAAAAAGTTGATGAAGAAACTGAAAGATAAACAAAGAAATAGATTTTAAAAAATAGAAAAATAAAGAAATTGACTAAGGGAAACAGTCGGAGGAACGAGAAAAAGCGAACATTTGAAACTTGAGAAACAAACTGGAAATTAAGCCACCGAGTACTAGATGATATTTTCAGGAGAGAGGAAAGAATTCAATAAGAGAAATTGATAAAGGGAGAGAGAGAGAGAGAGAGAGAGAGAGAGAGAGAGAGAGACAGTATTTCTTTGTGTCAAAGAGTGAGGTAAAGGTAGAATATCAGTAAAATGGAGAACGAGCATAGAGCACAAAATTACAGTTCTTGCCTGCAAACAAAAGACTTCAAAGAGGGAGTTTGCCAACAGGAACTATAATGTGCGCTCTGATCTCATTCCCGATAGAAAAAAAAGATTAAATTTTGAGACCAGGATAATAGACAGATAAAGAGATGGAGGTAGAGAGAAAGCAGAGGAAAAATGAGACACAAGAAATAAACTCGAATTCTCGAAAACAAGACGGCCTTGAAGCATCTGACATAGTCTTGCCCAAGTTAAATGCGTCTCAAAGTACAGTATAAGTGGTTTCTGTACTAGTGAGTGCTTTCTTTAGAGACCTACTATCTTACAAAGTAGTATTAATTACTAATTTTCAACTCATGCTGGTGATGAGCTAAGCCCAGCATTATGAAGTAGTAGCTCTAACCAGGTCATGAACCAGTGAAGCATTTGTTGTTCTCGTGTATTTACACACATCCTTTAAAGCTAGGTTTTGATTTATAGAGTCGCACGACTTTTCCTCTTTCTCTTTCAAATATACCAGCAATGTGTTGTTTTTTGGTGCTATATATATGTTGTTAAAAGCGGATGTTTTTATTGAAAAAAAAAAAAATCTTTTTGTTTTTAACCAAGCTGACTAGATCACTTTAGTAAATAACATGTGCTAGAGTGATTGTACTGAAGTGATATTTTACAGACGGATTTTTTTTTTTGGAGCCAAGGTAAGTCCATGGTTATTGTCAAAAGTTTGAGACTTTTACCGTTCTTTTTATAAAAGAATCATTATGAAGGTTATGGAAATGGAGTTGTTACCTTACAAGAAGTCTTATGGTTATTTGAGTAATTAAAAATAATAATAATAAAAATAATAATTATAATAATAAAAATAATAATTATAATAATAATAATAATAATAATAATAATAATAATAAAAGTAAAAGTAAAGAGCGGTTTTTATAAGCCATCTAAGCGTTTTGCATTTGTTCCCAGACGAGCCATTATTAACCAAATTACTTTTTGAACGCATAGAGGAGTAGAGCTTCACTGCCTGCAGTCAAGTACTCATTGAATGAGTTAAGCGAAGAAATGTGTGTAAGTAACGTTTCTCAAGGACTAAAGGTCCACCTGCCGAAAGCAGAACTCAAACCACTGACTTCTTGGTCCAAAAGCCTACCACTATATGACGACACCACAAAATACTATAATTGATAAGAACAATAACAATGGCAATAATAACAACAACAAAAACAACAATAATAATAATAATAATAATAATAATATTATTAATAATAGTAATAATAATAATCGCAGAGCGCCTAAAATCCACAAAAACAATGCTCGGTGCAGCCAACACATAGTAAAATGACTTTGCCACAGGTACAACTAAAACAGTCATAAAAGAGTTTAACATTAAACCAAAACGAAGATTTTTAGAAAAAAAGATACGCGCAAAACTATTACATCATCTAAAAATAGCCATTGGTGCTTGATTTTAGGAAAAAGATCCTGCGGTGAAATACATTATAAAACTAATGGTGATAGGAAATCAGAAATTTCTCACCGGGGACAAGGCTTTTAAATGTTGTGTTTACGTCAAACCAACTTCTACTCTCTACCTTTCAACTAATCTACCTATTTTACAATAGCTTCCTCCCTTCTTAATTCTTTTGTTCCTGAAGTATGTCGAAAATTTTCTGAACCAAAATGCACACCCAATATTTATCTGAAGGGTTAAAGTTCTTCTAATTCTTTGCATTTTTGTTATGAGTAAGTATGAGAGATTAGAAAGCTATAGAAAGAAGTAGAGGAGAGAGATTATGTAGATAGATAAGTGGAGAGGTTGCGAAAGAGAGAGGGAGAGAGAGAGAGGGTGAGTGAATGAGAGTGAGAGAGAGAGAGAGAGAGAGAGAGAGAGAGAAAGAGATAGAGAGAGAGGGTGAGTGAATGAGAGCGAGGGAGAGAGAGTGAAGGTGAGTAGATGAGAGAGGGAGAAGAAGAAGTTGAACAGAGTGATAGAGAAACCAGCTCTTGTGTTTAGTGTGTTTTTAGCTGATGATCTTGATGGTGTACAATTATGTAATGTGTTTATATGCCTGAATATAAATTATAATTATCATACTTTTGTGTCCGAAAAGTTTTCTTCATTTCAAACCTAATCCCCGTGCTAAATTTCCAATAAGGGATCAATAAAATGTATCTTATTTTTTTTATCTTATCCGTCTTCCACAGACACAGGCTTATGATGGCGATACTGACGGAGGCAACAATAAATCATCTTCTAGTCATCTTGTTCTGGAGGTGTGTAGACCTCGTAGACAGCATGGGCACAGGTGTCCAGTACGGACTAAGACTGGAACTGACCGAAAACTTCAACATCGACTTTCCTCCCACACAGCTTGAAAAGTAAGATACGAGATAACCAGTAGTGACCAGACACAAGGCGTCCACTCCAGTTTTAAGTCAGAGCACTTAATAAAAAGAACCTTGATGTGTAACAACACTTTTTGATCAGCAATGCATTTATGCATCTGCCTGAGACAGTCAAACTGTAGTATCTGCTGGGAAAACCATCATTATGGATCATGTTGCAGTTTCATTGTCCCCGGCAGAGATCTCGAGATACAGTAAAGCTTCTGTTGTAAATTTAACCTTTAAGGAAAGGAGGGGGTCTGAAAAATGAATAAATTTAGAATTTTAACAGCTCAATGATAAATTATGTCGAATGTCCAGCTTGTGCATGATTGACCCTGACCGCCTGATAGATTACGTATTGCGGCTAATATTGGGAAGTTGGTCTCAATGTTAAAAAAGCTCGTTATTTTTACGTTTGAGTGGGGAAAACAGAGTTTTGAAGTACTTTTGTCTTGATACGATACTTGGCGTAACTATATATCTTATACTTCATTTAATTTTTTTCATTTCTAAATGGTCCTAATCCCAAAATTTATGAAAGGAAACACTGGCTTATAAGCTGAAAGTGAGCTTTTTCTAAAATACACCTTTTCGGCCTCCATTCATGTTTAGTTAAAGTTTCACCTGAACAGTATATCAAATAACTTGAGCTTTGCTATGTGTGGAGAAATTTTATCAATCTTTAGGTTTGGTTTCTAAAAAAACGGCACAGAAAACTAATATCGTGATTTACATGAATCCATTTTTTAAAAATAAAATTAGGATTTTTCTGAATGGTGCAGAGAAGCTCAGTGGTTTGAGCGTCGCACTTACGATTCAACGGTTGCGGGTTCGATTACCGACCGCGTTTCATGTTTTGATTGTCTTAGGAAAGCAAATTATCCGCATTATCCTCTGTCCACCCACCTTAAAAATATGTACGTGACTATATTATGTGACTGAGCGCGTAAGAGACAACCGTGCTTTAATGCTTTGAAATTAAACTAAAATTTGCTTTGGTCTACATTAAACTGCAGGGAGATATATGTAAAGTCTTGCCACTGATTTAGCCGGTGTAAGACTAGGTATAACAATACTTAATTTTTCCGAGAAACTATCCTAATTTGTTTCTTTGATGTGTTTACAGGTTTTACGAATGCCTCTGCTCACCCCAGAACTCTGCCTGCACTGTGATCTACCAACAGATGCGATGGGGACAGATGGAGGTATATGGTGCTGGCAAAATATCAGAAAATTTCTCCAACGAAACTTATTTTGTCTGCGACCAGCCTAAGGGAGAAAGCTCAGAGTTCACGTGCAAGAGAGATACAGAACTGAGGAAAGGATGTGAGGACAACGAAAGATGCAATTTTTCTCATCTGAAAGTTTTACCCGACTTCGTTTGCCCAAGTGGTTGCATTTCCCTCGGATGGTTTTTCTACAAGGTCAATTACTTTTATCTGAGTACATCCGACGACAAAATTACGATAGATGCGAACTGCAACTCTATGACAACAAAAACGCCCGATAGCTTTAGCCAATCTCTGTCGACAGCTACATCTCAGATAAATACAACAGAGTCAATAAGGACGTCTACTTTTCCAGCGACTGACAGCAGTGATGACGCAAAGACCATTGGAATAATCGTGGCCATTTTGTTAATCGTTCTCGTTGTTATCATCAGTTTATTGGCAGTCATAGCAATTATATATTTGAAGAAAAGGCGGTACCACCAGAAGAAGGCTGAGCAAATGGAAGAAGCGGAGCTTAAGGCTTTCTCGTACCAGGACGACAAAGCGGGCAGTGAGGAAGGTGAAGGTCGACCTTTGGCTGCTCGGGTCACTTCCGGTGTTGGTGACGATGATGCTTACACCGCTAATGTTACATCTAGCAGAGGTTATTGCACCCTTCCTTATAAGGCACAACAGCAATCCGACGAACACCTCACAGCTGAAAGCGACCCTTTGGCCTCACACCCCACAGCTAAAAGCGCCCCCTTGAGCTCTGATGACACCCGCAAACTTAATCAGTCAGAGAGTGTAAGTGACACAGCAAGTAGAAATGAAAAACCCCCAAATGGTGCGAATGTCTACTCAAGATTGGCCAACGGTAGGGATGCTGTGCCTGATGGTGTCACTCTCAGTTTTCTCCAGACATACGACGGTCCGCTGGCAGTTGGTCCCAGTGAGAACAACGTTAACAAAAAGCTTTATTACGCATATACTTCTATAATAACAACAAGTGCATATGAACAGACACCAAACGCAGCGAATCTATACTCAAGACTAGACAATGGTAGGAAAGACGCACTTGAAGGTGTTTCTAGGAGTTTACTGGACACTTATGATGGACCACCTATGTTTACCGACAGTGCGTTTGTTGACAATAAACAAAACCAAAATCTGTATCAGCAGTAGGCTATAGAAAACTCTGCAGACCCACCTAAAGTGAGCCCAAAGGATGTCAATACTTACTGACTATTAGACAACAGGAAAAAAAAAACGTGCCTCATTAAATATATAGGAGTCTTATGGAGACATGCGACCACCGAAAAACTTGGGATATCCTACAAGAGTGATATTGTAACACGACAAATTAGTACTCCGCTTTCCCCCGGCTATACCAAAGAAGAAAAGAGGATATGGACTTTGTATAATATTATAATAAGTATAGTTGTAGTTGATAAGATTATGAGGATGATAGTAGATTTTATACGCTACGGGTCCGCTTAGGAGGACAAAGCCCATAGCGGAGAAAATCCAAAATGGCTGATTAGCTAATGGGGCTTACAAGGATGGGCTTAGAAAATTGTATTTTTGTCATGTCTCTTTCTTTTTTTACAATTAAATTAACCCGTCAAAGTAAATAATTATAACAGCGCCCGAATGAAAACGCTCATCCTCCTCTCTGCATGGGTGGCATCATTCAATATCTAGAGCATACTTTTCAAACTATTGGTGTTTGTTTTTAGTCTAATTACGTTGGTTTTTTTTAACACATAGATGATAGAGAACAACAGTGTCTCAATAAGTTTTGGCATTTAGTGAAGTGTGAAATGTCTCTCGACTTGAGTCGAGATAATCGAAAAGTAAATACAGACTTTAAGCAGCAACGCCTGAGTATGACGCGAACGTCTGTGGGTCTTTTTTTAGAAACTGGTTTCATTATTTTTATAGTTTCTCAATCTGCTTTCCCGATTTTCACGTACGCGTAGTGAGACACGGTGCGTGTGCTAAAGGTCTCTATTATGAGACAACGCCCTCTACTTGTCTTTATATTTTAAGCGAAAAAAAATTATATTTCTTTCCCTAAAACTGTAATAAAAAAAGTTACAATTCCAACATGTAAACGTTTTTTTAAAGTGCGTCGTTTTGAAATATCAACGACTCATTAAAGAATAATTGTGAAATCCGACTAATTTGAGACAAATACTGTTGAAAAAATAACAGGTTTTTCTGAACCGGCATTATCCCTGATACCTATACGTATACATATACCATGGGAATCCACAACGAACCAGCAGTGTACCTCAACGCTTGGTTTATACTTTTCAATGCTTTAAATTTCAAGAATATCTAAAACGTTTACTGTGACTATGTATGAAAAAAATGCCGGTTTCTGAGTTATTTACTCTTGATGTCTTTGTTCTTGATTTTTTTTTATTGAAAGCGTTTAGAAAACGGCCTGGGTGTGAAAAAGCGCTCTGTTATTTGTTTTGAAAGCACAAACAATCATTTTTTTCTGAAAAAAGGATCGTTTCTTCAAATGGCCAAATTTCCATATTACGATGAAGTGAGCCATTTATGAAAAGAAGACCAAAAGTCAAAAGTATTTTGATTGACGTCCTCTGATTGTGATGATAAGTTGTTTGTTTATAATTATATTATTATGCTCGTATCGTACTTTGTGTACTACTCGATGCTGTGACAAAAAGGCCGTGATTTTCTCGTCTGTGGTGGCGGACAAAGTATTTCAAGATATAATAGCAGAGTAAAAAATTAACTGTTTATTAAAAAAAGTTTTGTATCTTGTATCCTTATCAAACTACATTATTGCATATTGCTGGAAAAAACTCATGAACTAAAAAAAAAAGGGGGGGGGGGCACAATAACAAAATCTATCGGTTGCTATAAAAAAAAATAAAATTTTGCCCTGCATTTCATCTGCCAGATATTTTAGTGTGGCTATTTCTAAGCCTTTTGGACAATTCATTCAAAATTTATGGCAAAGCATTGCGAAACGTTTTAAGAGGTGTATGAATCAAATCCCTATGACATCGATGTTTCTTCTATCTTATTTCTAATGGTTCATTGACCATCTTGACAAACGGCAGATTCACGACCTGTAAATAACAATCTCACTATTGTACTGTTATGATTGATTGTACTTGTTATCAAATTAAACCTCTTGTGACATTGAGGCATTTATTACGGTAAAATAAATTATTGAAAAGATATAATTATTGTTCTTTGTCTTTTTTTGTTTTCTTTAATTATCTAAATTGCTTTGTTACATTACACATGTGACAAGAAAGATCAAGTGTGTATATTGGGGGAGGGGGGGAGAGAGGGTGGGAGAAGAAAAGTAAAACACAAATCTCATGTTAACACCTAGTTGTCTTCACATCATGTTAATATTTGTTACAATAGCGGCTGTTTTTTCTTTGAGGAGATAATTCATTCTTATGGATAGAACTAAATGCCTTAACTTTAGTTTTACACTGCTTTTGAATATTTAGTTAATAGAAAAAGAATCTTTATTAGACAAAGAGTGGTACAGCTGGGCCCTAGACTGTTTGGTCTGCAGAAATAATTCTTCCTTTGTTTAAACTAGCTGAGTAACCTGTTCAACGAACGGCGAAAAGGAGCTAGATTAACACAGGAACGTTTTCACAGGGTTTATAACACAACCCCAGTAATGTTTTTTCGCCTTTGTGCTGTGCGGTGTATATAAACCACCGCTATGTATCAAAAAGCACTACCCTCCCCCTTACCTCTACCCCCTCTCTTTCTCTCCCTTGTTCCCTTTCTTGAGCTAAGTTATTCCCGCCTATTAAGGGTTTATTTCTATGGTTATTCCCCTTTTTCTTTCCTCCGGTCAATTTCCGTCAAACTCTTGGTTTGAGATTGACAGTATACGGAAAATAAAACATGACATAATCCTCCACCCCACCCTTCTCTATTTTCCTGTAATTTTGATATTCTGGTTTTCTCTCTGATAACTTTTTATTCACACCTTTTGACACATTACCGCCGTTTACCATTCCACCTCTTTCACTTTTCCTATGTCTCTTTGTTGTTGATTTCCTTGTATTTTTTTTTCAAACTATCCCGTACACCACAGAGCTGTTTTCCTTTATTTCCCTGGCTCTGAATCTGAAGTCTAGAGTTCTTAAAATGAAATTAGGCCTAACATTTCAATGTGAACAACCTCCCCTGTTTTCCTTCTTCCCCCACCCCTCTGCCGCCTTTCATTCGCTCTCATTCTCTGCTTTTTTTCTTACCGAGAGAGGGGGAGGCGAGCGGAGCGAATTGATAAATCGTTATAAACACTGTATTATCTACAGACGGGCATCAATGGCAAGAAGTTATCGATGAAGATGTAAGATAGATTAAATTTTTGAAGAAGAGAGAGAGAGACAGACAGACAGGCAGAGAGACAGACAGACGTGGCTAGGGCTAGAGCATTGGGAGGACGAGGTAAAATCTCCTAGAATCCGAGTTGAACCAGGGCATTCTCAGTCTTGCAACTGATCAACGGTTAACCAATCACCAAATCCGAGGAACTTTAAGTCGTTTCAGCACACCTCACAGTTTAATCTTTTCACTAAAGATTTAATCAACTTTCAGCTGATATTTAACATTTGCCGTAGTAACGGGTCGACCACAGCGAAAATGGCATTGCACAACAGTCCTGTCTGAGGCCGGGTCGTCATCTCCCCGCTCATTCTTTTTGACTCACCTTCTTACTATGCTCCCGTTTACACACGCATCGTTGTCGACTTCTTTTAAGCGTTATTGAATATCAACTGGTGAATTTTCCTCAGCAGTATTTACGACAAGGAACTCAATGAACGCGAATCGCTTCAAAAGTTCTTTGTTCTGCGCCATTTTGGAGCCGCCGACATTCAAACGCGACTGCATAATGAAGTTGTGAGCAATAACAAAACGGAAGTGGGGCGATGGCTTCATGATGGCTTATAGAGGAGTTAGTTTACGTACTGGGAAAACCATGATGCCGAATATGATAGAGTTATTTCAGTTAATTAAAAAAAAAGATATTGCTTAAGAGGGCGGACTTTTTAATCACGCGTCGCGTCTTGCCGTTGTGAAGTGTATCAAGTGTGCATCTAATCTTGCGTTGAGTCTTAATCATGCTCTAGGCTTAGAAATTCTTGCGCAAGTTCTTTCTACCCACGTTCACTCTTAAAACCGTATCGTGTGGCCGATGGAGAAGAACAAACAACTGAACACAGTAATACAGCGTTTGGACTGAACGCTGCAACAATTTGAAGTTGCGTGTAACCTCGGTTTCTATTTTTGTGTCTGTCGTGCACTTATACAAACAAAATTTTGTGTGTGCACTTATGCAAACAAAAATCATAAACATCCTAGAAACCTGTATCGTGTTTCATCCTGTCATTATGTTTCGCTCCATCTTGCCAGCTAGCACACAGCAACTGTTAGTGAAACAGAAAATTAAATTCGTCCATTTGCAGTTTAACACTATCGTATTATTCATTGTCGAAGAAAACCAAGTGATGAATAACTTTTGCCGTTTGCAATCTGTGGTGCTGGATCTTGATTGAGATCGATCCTTGGTAATGTATTAAAATAATAACATTTATCGTTCACAGTTAGGTTATATCAAGAAATGTAAAGGATTACTGTTTGTTGTTTCTTTTTCATTTTTAGGCTTAATCTAGATCTTATAAAAAAAATTAATTTAGTTATACGCAGACCTTAGTTTTTTTGTAAAAAATATAAGATAGTTCCGTAATTAATAAATAAGATTCTTGTCTGAGGTAGAACCAATCTGGCGCCGTGACCGACAGTCAGATTGGGACATCTACTAACGGTGGGAGTTTTTGCTTGTATTGCAGCGTCCAAGGCCCAACTTCAA
>BMAT01010161.1:41416-54194 GCA_019649035.1 Elysia marginata | reverse complement strand
TTTGTGCAACATCTTCCCTCTCTCATTCCCCCGTTCTCTTTCTCTCCCTTCCCCTTTGTCTCTGTTTTACCACTTAACAATTATTATCGCCGCTAGCTGCGGTCAGATAAAATGTTGTTTTAATTATTACATGTACTTATTAAATTCAGTCTTTGATAAACCGAAAATCTTAGTTTATCCACCAATCTGAGACACAACCGGTTTCAGCTTCTGTTCTAAATACTGGACCTTTTCTGTTTTGGTACCTACGATATACTAAAAAATTCTAAAATATAAAAGGCAGCAAAGCACATAGATCTAAAGATTGGTCATATAGATCTGAATAATTATAGTGTTGATTTTAGCTTCAAAATTAGACATGGAATGTAGATCTAGATCTAGATCCCCTGATTATATAACTAATTTATAGATATAGGTCTAGTTGGACTTTGAATGTTAGGCCTACCGTTAGTGGGGAATTTTAGTCCACGGCAACCATCTCTCTCTCTCTCTCCTCCCCATAATACAATTATATCACTGCTTGGAATGTAACAACAATAAGCAAGCACGTCCCTTTTGAAAGAAAAAAGTTGATCTAGGTCTAGATCTAGGTTTTAGTTTATCAGTGTCACTAAGCCTAGAAACTAACTGTAACCATCTTTCCCTGTCTCTCTCTCTCTCTCTCTCTCTCTCTTTCCCTCCCTATACAAAAAACATGGCTTGAATAGAGGCAATAATCACGCACGCCCTTATTGAAAGACAAAAAGTTGATCTAGATCTAGATTTTAATTTAACATGTAACTTGTAAGCCTAGAGTATGTTGCCAAAGCTAGAGCACAAACTTTCGTCTTAATTTTCATTCATAATGTCTATCGTGTTCCCAACCTCATTTGAATTAGTGATGACGCGCTAGGGAATGACATAAACTTCATTCATAAAATGTTCGAATTGCTTTGCGCACTATTTTCATCCATCGTACAAACATTTCCTTTAGCACCAGCGCAACGCATCACATCTTGAAAGCACTTGGGCGTTCAAGTAAAACCCATCATGGCTAGATCTAGATTGTTGTGAGACTTAAGATTTCGGTCCCAAGTGAAAAAAATTAAAATAAAATCGCCGCCACCGTTTTTCGTTCTAAAAAGTAGTCTAAAACCATCCCGGGTACGCCTAGAATCGTTAAGCCAAAATTGAAGGCCGTGCGTTTTGCCGTTTCGGAGTCTATAGCGAAGTTACAAACCCACAGACACACGGAATTTTCGCATTTATATAATAGATTTACATTTTCATCCATCACCCGTGCATCCATTGGATCCTTGTTTCTATATCGATGTACCCCAGGAGTTTAGCATTTGCTTTCATTTTCATTAGAAATGCTACAAGATGATAGAAGAGCCTCAGAAAATGTTACAAGATGATAGAAGAGTCTCAGGATATGCTACAAGATGATAGAAGAATCTCAGGGAATGCTACAAAATGATAGAAGAGTCTAAGGGAATGTTACAAGATGATAGAAGAATCTCAGGAAATGCTATAAAAATGATAGAAGAGTCTCACAAAAACGAGACAAGATGACGGGCGAGCTGCTCTAGCATGGGTTGACCACCTACCAGGTTAGAGGACGCAGACTGCCCACTGGTCAGGCTGACTCAGCCAGGCTTTCCCTGCTTGCATGCCAGGTCACAAGTTACTAATTCCTACTCCTATTGATATAGCAATAAAGTTAGGTGCACTTCATTTTGAAGCTTGAAAATTAAAAAATAAAAAAGCAAAAAAAAAAAAAAAAGCAAAAAAAAATGGGTCAAGGCAATGCTCCCCTTGCTCTTTTTGTACATGAAAATTATGTCAAGCACAAGTTTGGTTGCTGGATTTGATTCTTTGGCCTGAATCATCAATTATTCACATATATATATATACTAGTACAATCAAGATACATTTTGTAAGCATTGTGAGCAACACATTAAATTTTAAAGAAAATTCAAAACACTACTTAAATATATATTGTGTCAGAAAAAGCACCTTTTTTAAAAAAAAAATTGAAGTTGAAGATTAGCCTTTTTGAATTGTGAACTCTTGTTCTACCCTGACTAACTAACATATTCTGAAGTCTAAAAATGAGCTTTTGTTTTTAACTCATGTTGAAGCATAGACTCTTGATGTGTTGACTAATTTTCATCCCAACCAACTTAACACACCAAAGCTTCCACGACAAGAAAAGAAAAAATTTATAAGAGAGTAGAAATTACATATTAGAATCGCCTCTCTTTGCTTGCCGACTCAGTTACAGCGGTACAACCTGTGATGAGACTAGAGACAAAATAAAATGGTGTGCTTATTTGACAAGCAACAAAAAAAAATCATAATTGGTGCGCTTATTTCTCATTCATTATTCATCAGAAGGTTGAAAAACGTTTTTGGGAGGAGAAAGAGGGGTAGGGGGGTGGGTGGGGAGGAGACAAAAATTGGAGGCGAAATAAAAAGTAGGCATGACAAGCAAAAAATGAAAAGAAAAAAGGCTTTTTGCTTTTTTACTTATGGGACTGTTGCATGAACTTGAAAAATTGATCTAAGAGTAGTCCCCCTTGGGCAATGGAGAGCTTTTAGGCTTAGATTCAGCACTAGAGTTATTCGAAAAAAACCACCTCGCCCACAGAAGAGTTTGCTGGTGTTACTATCTTTTGAGTTTTACAAACAAGAGAGGTTAGTCCTGAAACAGTCCCATAACAAGCGGCTGTGCTCTAGACAGCATGGCCTTGCAACCAGTCAAATGTTTTGTAGAAGTATAATCTAAAAAGCGTCCTTTTCAAAACAGCAATTTTTCGATTTTTCTGACTATTGTCAATCATTGATAACATTTCAAGCCTTTTTTGGAGAATCATGACCATTGCAGGCAGTTTTTAAAAAATGCTGAAACTCAGAAAAAATACAGTATTCAAAATATCAACAGCTTAAAATGCAACAATTCACTTATTGAAACTGGTTGCAAGATGTTGATGCATGTGAAAAAAAAAAAACAACAAGAATATTAGTACTTGATAATCAAATGCATTTTTAAATAATGATTCAAGCAACATCAGATTAGAGATAAAAATATAAATTATAATTCATTTGTCACATTTGTAAAATGCACTTTGAAAAAATATTAAAAGAAGCAAGTTTTTTTTCATATTTGTGAAACATGGATAATTCATAATAAGTTAACTTATAAGGGTTAAAAGATTTATAAAAAGACATTAAAAAAGCATAGCACTATAACTTCCATATTAGTTTCCCACCTCTGTTGTTCTTTTCTTCATGTTAAAATGGTGATTTTTTTTATGTAAAAAAGAAACAAAAAACAAAAACAACAAAAGCAGGTTCATATATACAAAAGGACATGCGTATATCTTTAAGCAAACAAAAGAGGAAAGGCAGAAACGAAAGCAAGCAAAACTTTAAGTAATTGTATGCACTCTGGGCGAAACTTATACTGTTTTAATGTCTTCAAAAAGAAACGAAAATGATGGGTTGATAATCCAAAACAACGAATGTGTACCGTTCCCACAAAATGTGTCTACATCGTGAGAAATTTAATTTGACAAACTAATTAGCTCCTGGGCTATTGCAATAGCAACACAAGGAATCTAAGTGCACTATTTTTTTTCTGTTTTTTTTTTAAATCAAGAAAACTAGACCTTCATATTTTTCATATTGTAAAAGCCAAAAGGGCATTAGCAACTTCTAACAACTGAAAAAAACATACAATTTTTCAACTAATGCACACACAAAAATTTGAGTTGAAAATTGGACCAAGTACTCAAAATGTCCATTCTCTTTATTTGATTGCTTCCGCATGTAGACTCATTTATTTTGTGGGACCACTGCAAAAATGCCGTTACAAAAAAAAATTCTAACATTATATTGTACACAGGAAATAACAAAAATGACCCTGGAGAACATATAAGCTGAAACTCGAAACTACGGTACAAGCTTGCTACACCTGAATACAAAATAGCTAACAATTTCATAAACCTCCAAGAAATGCACTTGAGATCAGATAACTCAAACCTGGATGATGTAAATGCTTGCTTAATTCAAGCTACATTTCCATTAATTTTCTTACTTCTCATTTATAAAATATAGGCCTACTGAAAAAGTGAAACATGAATAATTTGAAGTTTAACTCTGTAACCCATGAAATATGCAGACTGATCAATCTGTACCAAAGGTATACATAAAAAGCAAAGCAAAAGCTATTGTCATCGCATTCATGTAAAGGCAGGCTAAGGGGCAGTGTTTGTTCAAGGTGGCTGCGGTAAAACAGGCAGTAAGGGCTCAATAAAAAAAAAAACATGTGACCTCCTGACCTTTTGATATACTTGGCTGTGACCTCCAGGGCATGCAGCGACCAGATATCACTGATCGGGTTGTTTCCCTGATATGCCGGCCTGTAGCTTGGGTCCTCCTGACCCTCACGGTCCGAGTAGGGCATTACGGTGTAGGACTCGATGGCATGGCTGGGGACAGAAAGTCATAACGGTCATGTCTGAGATTTGTGTAGCTTTATTATCACCTACTGCACCCCAATGACAATGTTAAATATTATTTATGTCTCCTAAGCCTTTTGGCCCGCAGAAACAAAGTCAGATATCACAATTTTTTAGTTGAAATAACTTGACATTTTAAACAATACCTTTCTACCTTTCTTTTGTTACCACTAATGGAGGGGAGAAGGGGGGGGGGGTGTAACTACTTAATATTACAAATTGAACAAAATGATCAATATTTTGTACGAAAATACTGGTAATTCAGTTGAATAAACTACAGCGAGCAAAAAGGAATAAATATATTTTTAAAAGGCATTTCTCTGATTAAAATTTCTGAGATGTGACTCATTCATACTGGTTATGAAAAGAAACATTCCAACCCCCATAATTCTGATACTCGTTTAATTCAATCGGCTTTCAGATTCCCGATTTTATCCATCTTTTTTCCTGTATACAGTGTAACCCTCAATTAGGAGCAGCCCTGTTTATGTAACTTTGACTTTCAGTACACCTGCTTTTAAGGGTGAAGTAATTTATATCCTAATGTAAGACTACTCTCTTTTAAGATTTTTTTTACCAAATTTTAGGACAATTCAAAAGTTTAAAAAATTCATAGTTAAATTTTCTTCCAGCAGGGTTCAAAATATCTGAATTGGACTCTATCTGAAACCAATCTTCTGTGGAGTTCTTCTAAATATCTTTTCTGATAGGGTCGCTCACCAGAGCACATCGATACCAGAGTATGCAGCCACTCGTTCTGGCATTGTGAGAAGATGGAGTGGGTCAAGGATGCCGAGAGTTGGCCGTATGCTGCGACTGGAGATGCCTGGAGAAAGACAGGGAGGCAACACAGGGAGAACAATATGTTTAACAGTAGCATTCAACGATAGCTTCTAGCAGGCACCCACAGCCTAAATCACTATCTTTTATCTCTATCTTAGAAATAATCCGAAAACGCTTAATAGATGCTATTCATCTGCTAAACATTTTTTTATTGTTATAGTAGAAATGGTTATATTATGGAGGTGGTGGTGGTAATGGTAGAGTTAATAGCAGTGGCAGCAAGAGTTGTAGATGTATTATCCACAGCAGGTGCAAAAGCAACGTCATCTTCGGCTGAGAGCCAGACAAGACTATGTCCATTTTCTTCAAAATTCTAAAAAGAGTATCACTGAGATTGACGTGCCTTGTCTAAAAAAATTGTTCTAATCTGCCGATTGGTTAGATCACAACTTAGGTTGATCTTTGACACTTTTACGACCAGTTGAAAATTGGTTAAAAAAAAACAACAAACTTATACAGTTGAGTCCAGATAACTCAGATCTGGATAGTTTGATCATCTGTTTAAATTATAATAAGGATTTATAGATTTATAGACTACTAATTTATAGATTTGATAAACCTTGATATAAAAAAACAGAGGTTGACATCATTGACACAAAAGTAAAATTGTTTTCTTTTAAAGTAAAAATTTAGGAAAAATATTTGTTTAAGACAATGTGTCTCTTTTTCATGTGTTTTTTCATACCAGAAATACCCTTGCAACCAGACAAGGGTTTATGTCTTCCACCTTATCAAATTAACGTTATCAGAGTGCAATAATTACACAGTATCACAGAGACAGGACAATTAGAATAGTAGGTGTTTTTTTCACACACCTGTTTTTGCTCGCATGCCCTTGAGGTCAAACACAGAGGTTCCTGTAGTCTCGCTGCCCGTGCCTGCTGTTGTAGCCACTGAGAAAGAAAACAGATTACAAGATCAGTCAAAAAATGTCTGTTGTGGTATAAATGTTGAAAGGGTAAAAAGTGGAATAAGTGGAATTATATGAGCAAATTTATAAGTGCCATTTCAGATATATGAAGAATGAGGTAAAGATGCACTGTGCTTATGATTTAAGAAATACAATATAAGTTAGTGAATGCACCAGAAATTCAAAACCATTTGAAAAGAAGCTCTCTGAATAAACATAGTGGGTTTTTCCTTTCACAGTTTTAAATCAAGAAAAAAATCTGATACATTTGAATGATTTTCAATAGTCAGAAATTAAGCTACCGTTCACAGATTCCGAAATTTCATTTGTTCGCAGTGCAAGTCTTCCACATAGGCCAAAGGTTATCTTCTATACTGCATGCTCACACTAGCATCTCTGCTTTCTCATCTCCTCCCCCCCTTTCCATTACACTAATTCCCCAACATATCCCTTACCAGCGATAAGAGGCTTCACAGCATGTTTAACAGGCATGCCTTTCCCGATGGGAGCGTTGACAAAGTCGAGGAACTCCGCATCTGGTTTACTGCTGAACAAGTTGGCTGCTTTACAAGTGTCCATCACTGAACCTCCGCCCACGGCCACAAACAGGTCGAACTGATGCTTGATGCTGAAGTCGATGGCGTCTTTGAGGCTGGCAGAGGAGGAATATAGAGTTATGAAGATGATATATACAATTTATTTATCCGTTTTTGGACATTTGGCATGGACATCGACGCTGAAATAAATAGTCTGATAATTCTATTTCGCCGATATGCACAAAGACACATTAATTATAACATAGTATTATAGAGAGTCACAGGTACATTTGGTGCTGAAGTTGGCGGCGTCCTTGTGACTGCGAGAGGAGGAATAGAGGGATATCAAAGATATCTAGAGAATTTTCACTTTTTTCTATTTATGTATAAGGCAAGGTTGCTGGGAATAATATGCCAGATGTTGTCATACCATGGAATTCATACGATTCTGCTTTTTCCACTTTTTTGTTGGGAAATGGTTCGTATGTTTGTTTGTCTTTTTGTTGTTAAATGAAAGAAGAGATGTTGCTCTTATTGCAATTTTTCCCCCATATTTTACTTTTACACCTAGCTTTTTATCAATATTCATAATTCAATCAACAGACTCAGAGGATAATTTCCTACACAGTGCATATTTTATTTCACACCAAGCTTTTTCATCAATATTCATAACTTAATCAACAGAATCAGGGGATATTCTTCTACACAATGAGCATATTTTACTTTTATACCGAGCTTTTTTATCAATACTCATTTTTCTACACACTGACCCATTTTACTTTATACCGAGCTTTTTCATATACAACCATAATTCCTTCAATAGGCTCAGAAGACTTAGACTTCAGCCATATAAAACTTCAAGTTTAACAACCCTTAAGTCTGTTTAGGACAATCAAAGTGCAGTCTGTGCAAAGAAAACCGCATTGAGGATACAGCACTTTATCTTCAGCGGAAAGTGTATTTCACTGGGCAAGTCAAGCTACCTCTGATCTGACGGCTCCACCCTGCATCTGTCGTAGAGTTTGTAGTTGACGCCGTGTCTCTCCAGGGACTCTAGCGTTGTCCTCACCGGAGGTAAATCTTTCAAGTTCTGGTCTGTCATCACACACACATTCTTCCCTCCGAGGTTGTTCGCATCCTGGGTGGAACAAACACAGTCAATACTCATACAGTGCAATGGGAAACCCAAACAAAATGGGACATGCCTTCTCATCAAAGTTAATTTACTGCTCAAAGTTATCGCCTTTTATATATATAGGAAACACTTTTGGAGACGAGCTTAAGATGTTTTAAATACTGCTTTTCAGCGATAATTTAGTAATTTCTAAAAGACACTGGTAGCTCGATGATCTAAGAGCCAATATTACTAAAAAAAGAACCTTCGCAAGTTTCTTATTGAGAAGGGGAAAGAGAATAAAAGTCTCACAATACTTGGTCTTGCAAATACAGAAGTTGCTCTAACAATAAGAGTTATTTTTGCAAAGGAATTTAAAGAAATGAACTTTACCGTATCCAAATTTCCGTTTCATGGGATTATATTGTACTTTTAAAGGGTTCAGTTTCATTAAATTCACCTTATCAGCAAGACATAAAGAAACACACAAAATCGATAAACCTCACCATCCCGATCTCCTTTGTGACTCCAACACCATAGCGTATATTGGAGCACGCCATCTGGGAATGGAAACAGAAAGCTTTCTTCATTACACTTGTTCCAGGCCTGGCTAATATTTGTACAGTGTTACTACAAAATGTGTTTAAAACTTTAGCAATTTTCATAGAGAGAGAAACAGGTATATATACACAGTTTGAGGACTCCTTAACACTTCAGTGCAAGAGAACCTAATTCGTTTTTTTTAACAAAAAAAAAATGGAAAAAAAATATACATAAGTCAAAATTTCTTAATTTTTCATTCTATTCTACAGGAACAATCGATTGGAAATGAGAATAAAGCACAAAATTATCATTCTTGCCTCCAGGCCATTGACTTCAAAGAGGGAGTTTGCAAACAGGAACGATAATTTGCATTCTAATCTCATTCCCATTTTCACTTGACTATGCACCACTTATTTCAAGGTTATATCTCTTTAAGAGCTCATGAGCCTTAAAAAACTCAAATAGGTCAGTCTCCATGAAAGGCCTAGTAGGGCACGGAAAGGGTTGAGAACCTTTTATGGCAAAGAGGAAACTATTTTAATAGATTGTAGGACCTGAGTTATTGCATTTGGCTGGAAAGTTGGAAATCAAATAGAATATATTCTCAAAAAAAAAAGAAAAAGAACTTTTAAAAAAGTGCACTCAAAGACTTTATCGTTAAAAATAAAAAAAAAATTTTAACTTTAAATTCTGATACTAAAAAAGTTTATACATTTTTAGCACAACAGCCCATTTTCCAATATTCCTGATTACAAGCCAAAAAGACTTACCTCAAATGCATACTCTTTAGCCTGACAGTTGTGAGTTGTGGAGAGTGCCCCTGTGAAGTGAGAGACAGAGACAGAGAGAAGGGAGGAGAGAAAGATAGAGACAGAGAGTGAGTGAAAGAGGAAATAAAGAATAAAGTTATGATGTTTTCTTTCTTCGCTTAATTTCTTTACAGCACAAGGCTAGCTATGTTCAGTCCCATTAACATCTCTTTACATTCATATAATAGCAAATTTGAAACATATTTGCCTCACTTAAAACGTAAGAGAGAAACATAATTATGAACTTGGTTAGAGTTTCAACCAGAAGCTTGTATTTTGACTTTACTCCTGTATTTCTTCAAATCAAAGTTTATCTTAAACAAAGTTTATTTTAAGCGGACTTAACATAAAAATATGTCTCGGGACCAGTTCAAATGAGTTGGATGGCAGAAACTAAAACATGAGGAAACATCTTTTGAAATTAGCTTTATTACAGGGATGGACACTACTTAGGGAAAAAAATCCTGAGGTCAGCGCGTACATTATGTAACATTATAAAACATTGCTCGAGTTATTAATTATTTTAAAGTTAGCTAATGCAATTCACATAAACAGTACAAGTAAAATCAATTCAGCAGTAAGATCTGCTTTTCCATTTCAAGTGGAAATTTTTTGTTCTACTTCTAGTATGAGCAGTGTAAATCCAGATCAGGACTTTCCTAACAAGTTCAAAACGGAAAAAAAAATCCTGTGTTCAGGATAAATCCTGAGGATGCCCATCCCTGTTTTTTTTAAATTCCCCTTTTTTTTCTACAATTTTCATATCTTCTCAAAAAATTTTGATTCTTCAACAGAGAATTTTTAATGTTTAGAAATTCAGAAAAATGCAATCTTAACAACCCTGAACGCCGTGAAATGTGAAATTTGAGATATCTGTTTGATATAGAACTAGCTGGCAGTCAATGTTAATGACATATCGATGATATTGTTACAGACTTACTTGCACACGTTGCTCCAACACCATGTCTACTGGCTTTCCTGGAAACATAAACAACAGACTTGAGTTTATAAGGCAGCATTTGTGCCACAGTTAACCTACAAAGATGCCGCCAAATTATTTTGAAAAACAAAACCAAGAACCTGAAGATGAGCCTAGAATTTCAATTTCGAATCTTGTATTTAAAAAATATCAAAGTGCAATAAACAGTAGACTGATGGAAAAAAAACTAAATTAACATGAAAAAAACCTGAAATTTGGCATCCCTGAACCTACTCACACTTTTCTTTCCAAGCCGGGGTTGATAAATATCACTTTCAATGTAAAAAGGCAAGTGAATAAACGGAAATAAGTTTTCAGGAACGCAGGAAACAGAATAAAGTTGTAAAGGGGGCAGCGTGGCGGAGTGGTTAGCGCATCGGACTCGAGATCTGGAGGTCACGGGTTCGATTCCCAACCATGCCATCTTGCAATTGCCTTGGGAAAGCAATTTACCCTAACTTTCCCCAGTCCACCCACCTGTAAATGGGTACCCAGCTACAGGCTTCAAAATATACTTGTCTGCTGGGGCATTAGTGGCGCTGCTAATGTGGCGACACAGTTACGCTGAGTAACGAAGACAAATTTCCCGAAAGGGATTAATATAGTGTATAAAAAAAGAAAATCATCTGGTAACTGTTCTAAGTGCACTTTCAAACATAGATGAAAAAGAATTTTAAAAGTCTTAGATGCTCTATATGTTTAAAATTTATTTTAAGAATGACCAAGGTTGGCTAATGAAAAAAAACCTGAAAACGACTCTGTGCTTTGGAATCAATAGAACTATAGAGTAACAATGTCGTGAATGGGCAAGGGCAAATCTCTAGAATGCCTTACTGGGAAGGAGATTAGAGCTTGAATTATTGTTCGTGTTGGCAAACATGAACAAAAATCATATTTTAGGTATGGCAACCAATATTCTGAGGCAAAGAATATATTGTACAGAGACAGAGAAATAAGAAATGGTTTGTACCAACTACCCTTTTGTTCAGTTTTCAGCCAATTATGTAAGGAAACCCTTCAAGTCAATATAGTGTAGTTGAGCAACAAAGCCGGTATATACTAAGCTAACTCTAAATTTACAAATTATCTTGTCCATGTTTTTGCACTTCATAAATCGATTTTTTTTTTATTTTTCAATTGATTTTTGCAATTTTCAAGTGTCTACATTATCCATGTGTTGTAAACTTGTATGAAAGAAATCAAGTAGTTTTTATTTTGTGAAGCGCTTTGAGACTTTCTTTTGTTAAAAAAAAAAAAAGCGCCATATAAATCTAGATAGCATTATCTATATCTATAAATGAGGAGCGCATGAATATAAAAAAAAGCTGTGTAGAGTTCTCCTAGACCGCTTGCGATAAAAACGTCACATGTGTTTGAAATGCCTTTAAAAAAGCTGTATATTTTCGTAAAAGGGTAAAATTCAAAAATAAAACACGACCAAAAAAAATTATCCAATGTTTTTATAAGGAACTATTTTCTTTTCCGCTTCTTTACTTCCGTCTTCTCGGAAAATTGTTGTGAAGTGGCGTCACGTCAAAATTAGTGAGAGGTTTGACTTAAAGAGGTAATTGTGATTATCGCCTTTAAATTTTATTTTGTTATGAAGTTTAATGTGTCAAAAATCTCTATGAATCCAGATTCGATTACACGAAGACAGGGAACAATCTGATCTAGGTTCTAGATCTAGCACAAAGACAGGGAAGAAAATTCTGCGACCCACTCTGCAGTGAACCAACTTTACTCTAGATCTAGATTTAAATATGTAGGACTAGAAAATATGGAATCTAACGTATTAGATCTAGATCTAAATTAGATTCAACGACTTTTTACTGTATATGATCTAGAAAATATAGAATCTAACATTATCAAGAACTGGCAGCTCTTTTATTTGTTACTTTTGATCCAATTACTATTGAAAGCTTTCACTTCAAGAGGTATTTGTGGCTATCGCCTTTAAATTTGATTTGATAAGTTTGATATGTCAAAAAATTCTTATCAATCCAGATTAGAGTACACGAAGACAGGGAACAATCTGATCTAGATTCTAGATCTAGCACGAAAACGGAAGAAAATTATGTGACCCACTCTGCAGTGAACCAACTAAACCGCACTTTCAAACTTTGAACTCTATGGATTTGGAAACGGCTGCACAGTTTCTTATGAAAATTTTCATGCTGTTGCAGAACATCAAGATCTATATTATCTAGACAAGCAAAGCAAAACAAAAGAAAAATATTTTTAATGCAGCCACTTGGTTAATTTTGGTTGATTCCAAGTTAATCAATGTGTCAGTCCGAAGCCCCTTGAATGCAGACGGAAAATATTTTTTTTGAAAAGTTAAGATGTTTTCAATATCACATCATCAAGAACTGTTAGAAAGAATGATATCACCGCGAAAGAAAAAAAATATTTTAATGCAGACACTTGGTTAATTTTGGTTGATTCCAAGGTAATCAATGTGTTGGTCCGAAGCCCCTTGAATGCAGACGGAAAATATTTTTTTTGAAAAGTTCAGATGTTGTCAATATCACATCATCAA
>BMAT01010161.1:13884-30536 GCA_019649035.1 Elysia marginata | reverse complement strand
TTTAAAAAAAAACGACGTGTGTAGTAGACTGAGAATAGCCACAATTTTAGTATGGAGCCCGTCTTCGTCTGATAAGAACGATTCGATCAAGACTTGTGTTCACGCAAACTGCATGCATTGTAATAATAACCTGTTCCAATTAGACAGAGCAAAATCGATTATAAGAGAAAACACGTAGGAAGAGCCCTATTGGCTGGGCTCAGTCTCGCGTATCGATAACTATATCGATGTCAGTCACGATGCTCAAATGCAATGCAAGTTTTCTTTTCATTCTTGCAAATAATTATTGTGTACCAAGAAAATCATTAGAATCGTCTTGAGGCTAATCTACAACTCAACAGTAGAAGGCAACTCTTAAGGTATCAGGATCCTAAAAAAGGCTATATTAAATACCGTATACCCTTATTTCAATTTACACACATATATGATACATTTGGTAAGTAAGAATTTTTTAGTGATACAAAAATTAAATATGCAAATTTGGCATCCGATATGGCCGCCGCGGGCGAAAAAATCGTTGTGGTCTATTTCAAAGTCTCTAGCTCAGAAACTATAAATGATATTTGATTGAAACTTTCAGTAAATCTTTTTTCAATACCCAATGCATATCCTGAATTAGAGAAACTGAATACTGTATTTGTAATAGACATTTCATTTATAAACTAAGTTTGAAGAAGGAATTTAGATAAAATTGAAAAAAAACTCCGCCTAATTACAAATGCAGAACCATGTGTAAGAGTTACCTTTTAAGGGTGGATCTTTAATTAGAGTTTTAGGACATGCGTAAGGATCGTCCAAGAACGTGGAGAAAAATTGTACAGCTTTATACCATTAGTAGATTGTTACGGTACTTCACAATCGCTAGCTGGATAGGTTGCCCGCTACGTAATGGAAATTACCTTCACACTATCGCTCCAAGTCCAAGCTCGGATCATAAGCGACCAGCTGACCTGTTAAACATCAAGCCATAGGGCGCGAACACACTGCGTCCGGTCAGTACAGACTTTAAGCAGCAACGCGTAAGTATGACGGGAACGTCTGTGGGTCTATTTTTAGAAACTGGTTTCATTATTTTTATAGTTTCCTCGATCTGCTTTCCCGATTTTCACGTACGCGTAGTGAGACACGGTGCGTGTGCTTAAGGTCTCTAGTATCTCCCCATTCACGGGAAAATAGAGTAACTGTGCATGTGGTACAGTGAAAAAACCCACCGTCTGATCATACTGGCAGCTATGATCAGACGGTGGTTATTCCCACTGTAAGCCAGTTGTTCTATTCTTTTCTGTTGCTGGGCTGGATACGGACCGAGTGTAGTATGATCGCGGCCTTAAGTGTAAAGAAATACCTGTAGTATGTTTGGGTCGAATGCGGACATGATTGAAGGGTATTTTTAAAAGCCCAATTCCACTTCAAAGGTGCTCTCAGAGCTTGGGTCCCAATGACAGTTTACGGGCTGCCACCCAGAGACTAGCGGGGATACCATGACTTAGCCTCAGCCGGTCACATTATACTGACACCGACCTAACCAGTAGGGGTCCGGACTGTGCTCGGCTGGGTTTCGAACCCGCGACCTCTTGGCCACGGAGCGAGACCACTACCAACCGAGCTATCTAGGCCCCCTCGAATGCGGACAAACCTAACACATGAACATGAAAGCGATATGAAGACGAACTAGAATATATACAATGATTTTGTGCTGTAACGGAAGACAGTATCAACTCACTTTCTTTTTTCTTTCTTTCCAATAAATGTCACCCGTATATATTCACTAGCTTTGAAGACGGTTTACCTCGGAAAGCTTACATTAATCAAATCAATCTCCCCACCCCCCCTCTCTGTCTCTCTCTCCCTCTCGCTCCTTTCTGTGCCTACCTCTCTCTTATTATTATCTTTTTTTTTTATTATTTTCTATCTATAGTCTACCAATAACAATTATTGTGTAGCCAACCAATTCCACCTCTCTGTAAATACTCCAGAATAAGCCAAGTGAATCGCCGAATTCGTTTACCTAAAACTTCATGTTCTTAAACTCTATAAAATTTTGCACCCAACGCTGACCTTATCTGCTAATTGCAAGATCTTACATTTTCCATAAATTGAACTTGCGCTGATGAATGCCAGTATAGCAAATCTAGGACAACGCTTTTGGTTCTAACTAGGTCAAATTTCACACTTGGACAATCATCGATTTGAGGTCACAAAGTTACATTGAATTACGGAAGCTTACCAATTTTGCCGTCACGAGTATACACTCGCCTATTTTTCTCTCTATCTATTTTTCTGTCTGTCTCTCTCTCTCCCTTCTCTCACTCTGTCTTTCTTTCTGTCTCTCTGCTTCTCCCTCACTCCTCTCTTTCTCTCTTTGTTACACACCATAGTAATTATCTAGCTTACAACCCAGACAAGAAAAACTATGTTCTTTTTGCCCGAAAAGACGAAAACTTGCGATGGAGAAAATGCATATACACAATTTCCCATTTTCCATCTCTTTCTTCCCCCACTCTTCTTTGACTCGCTGTCCAACTTTCCGCGTTCTCCTTCTCTCTAGAATAAAATTATCATTATCTTTCGTAGATATGACAACTAAAAAATTGAAAATTGCCAAATGCACTTGTCATTAATAACACATAAAAAACGACAATATGGCAACGAGGTCGATTCGAACAAAAAATTCATAATCACTTCATCATGATCCCGTGGTCTGCTGTCGCATGTCACACACACATAAACAAAAACGTAAGTCACAGGCACTTGCGAATCAGCACAGCTGACTGGCAACACTTATACCATGCAAACCCAAACACACACACACTGCCTGAGTGAGCACTTTAATCAAAGATGGCACCATAACCTGGTCAAGACGCCCCAGAGTTTTGAAAAAAAGAGTTCACCTAACAGAAACTATTCAAAATGAATACTCCTGTTCACAATTCAGAATGATGCAGTGATGTACACGTACATGTATATAAACCTCTCTCAAATCTATTATATATATACCAGAGTCTGACAAGCTACCTTGAATACTACTTAGCTGAGATTATGCAGGACGTGGTACCTCCCTATCAGCACCAATGAAGTACAACTTACAAGGGTGCATCTTTAACGCTGCTTCAAGCGGAAAAAAAGCATTTTCACACCGCCTACAAAAATGACCAAAAAAACTTAGCTTTTTAAAAAACTACAGATCAATATCATTTAGGTTTATGTGCATCCTTACTGATCACAAACGCATCTGTTGTAAATTGATGGAACACAAGATTCTCAGCAATTCCAAACGAGAAATATCAAAGCATGGCTTCCACGTCACATACAAGAAAAATTCTGCGAAACTCTCAGTCGATCCATTATAAATTGAATGCCTCTGCAGGAGATAATGAAAACAGTAATAATCGCAAAAGGCAGCTTTTATATTACCGAACATTGCAAACCTGCGCGGCTCGATTTGTAACTGGAGATTACAAAATAACAAGCAGCAGCACAAGAATGGTCAATAAAAGCCTCAGTTTGCAGACATTGTACATAGCAGATGTGTTGACCAAAAGAGCAACAGTCACAACAATGCACCAAGAAATCAACAACAATACAAAGTAGGGGTAATTTACACTTCAATTGAAATTGATCTTTTACCATCAGCGTCAAAAAGCATGGGTCACCATCAACGCATTTAATTTTAAATGCCCAATAACGAATAGGAACTAAACTAAAGCTACCAACAGTCATATATTTTTTTTCCTAATTGCCAATTCCAGTGTGCTGATAACAAAAGCGGGGAACGTTACATGTGATGCAGTAATAATGTTAGCTTGTTGCTCTCTATTATTTAAAAATGCTTCCCCATGCCAGATCATACTTTGAAGTATGTCTTGCCTCCAGGGTGAATGTGTCAGATGTCGGAATGTTTTGAACGAGACATATAACATTTTGTGAAAAGATATCAAAACTTTTGTTAATTTAAAACATAGACAGAAAGAAGAAAAACTGGACCTTTAAACAGCGTTTTCTGAAAAACTTAGTTTCTGACTTTCGACTCATTCATGCTGGACGCAAATCATGTTACTGCTGAAAAAAGCCCTGCAGTAAAAACTCAATGCTAGAGTCCAAAAATGTAAAATTCTATGAATCTACTAAAATATATTAAAAAAAAACCTGCACAAATAGACCTGCATCAGAGGCGATTTGCAAATCAGCAGAAGAATATGAACAATTTTTATATGTATGAAGGCCTTCTCAGTACGGTACTCAGAAAGCCAAAGTCTGCAAATAGGATTAATAACACACAAACACCAGTGAAAGCAAAAATGATCATACACCTCGTTTAAGTCTCTGTAAATAGCTTATTAAACAGAAAAAAATGCGCTACTTTATAGACAATTCAGCCTGTGAACTGCAGATGCAGCGTGGCCGACACCTAAACAGGCTCTACTGATCTTTAAAGTTCATTGGTTTAGCTAAACTGCTTAAAATTAGATCTTCGATGATTTTGTCGTTTGTGACAATAAATTTATAGTATTTACCAAGAGATAAAAGAAAAAAATCTGCTTTGAAAAGGCTTCTGACAATGTAGGCCTATTTTAAAGTATTTAGTTCAAGGGATAAAAGAAAAAAAACTGCTTGGAAAAGGCTTTGAAATGTGCTCAGTAGACATATTTCAAAGTATTTAAAAATTTTAAAGCGATATAAGAAAAAAAAAATGCTTAGAGAGGGCTTTTTTTACAACGTTCTTTAAAGTATATTTAGTTAGAGGAATAAAAGAAAAAAAACTGCTTTGCAAAAGCTTTGACAATGCATTTCAAAGTATTTAGTTAAAGAAAGCGATATAAGAAAAAAAAATATGCTTTGAAAAAAAAAATTGAAAAGGCTTTGACAATGTACTTAGAAGTATTTAATAAAAGGGATTTATAAAAAAAAAAAACTGCTTTGAAAAAGCTTTGAAAATGTATTTCAAAGTATTTAGACCAGTAAAATAAAGGGATTTATAAAATTTAAAAAAAACTTTTTTGAAAAGGATTTGACAATAAACTGTATTTTAAAGTATTAAGTTAGACTTTAGAAGGGATAAAAAAGAAGAAAAACTGCTTTGTATGCACATTCAAATTATAGTGGAATCCTTTTAAAGTCAACACCTTTAAGGGAAACTTTTGCTTAAAGCCAACACTGTTTGGCAGTCCCATTCTGTATTTCTTTATACGTTTGTTATGATTAAAGTCAACCCTTGTTGCTTGAAGTCAACAAATTTTTTGGTCCCTGGGTATTGACTTTATCAGGATTCTATTGTACACAGTGAGGCTTTTAGAAAGAATTGAGTGTGTTAACATCGTAATGATTGTAACTTTTCTAGTGATAGATAATCAGAAGGGTTAAAAAAATAGTTGAAAAAAATCTGTAGTTTGTGAGGGAGAACAAAAAATATGCATCACAACCAACAGCTTTTGAAATGAATGTCAGCATTTTTTTCTACACTTTTTGGTCAATTTACTGAAAATCTATGAATTTATATTGAAGCAAGTTACAATACATAACTGTATATAACAAGTTCTTCATAAAACAATAAGAGGTCGCTGCACACAGAATTTCTTTTTCTTTTTCTTTTAAAAAGGAAGAGATATAGCTTTGTCAGTAGTAGCTGTGTTATGACATAAGTTGACAACAAACAATTAGGAAATTTTTACAAAAGTTTACGTTCAAGAGCTTTAGAGTTGATGGACTTAATTAAAACTATAATGAGCATTATATAAAGTGCTTATTCACTCAGCTATTTTGTATTTAGCAATTTACATAGATTCGCCAAGAGGTCATTAATATTACAAACCAAAATTTTACCTTCCGAAGTAACATGGAAGCAGCAACTTTATTACTGTAGCATGTATTGACAAGATCTTTTACTACCTATAATCAGGTACTCCTTTATCGCATGAGTGAGGCGGAGATAAGTGTGTACTAAAGTAGCCTTTTTCAATGACAAAAAGTTGATCTGCTGAGTGAAAGCATCTCTCAGCCCAAAAGCCAAGCGTCTACCTCTAGACCACAACTTCTCCAGCTGAATCTGACAGGTCACCGTGGCTTTGAATATCATACATGTATAGCTTAAATTGCTACTTCTCAATAAGTGTCAATTTACCAACCTTTCTCAGCTCTTTGTGGTAGTTGCCGAAAACGGACATCACTCTATCAATGAGCGTTTAAAAATTTTGTTTACTTTTCTTTAAAAAAAATAGAGGCCAACTGACACAATTCTAGTGATATCCTCACAACTCATATAGAGAACTAATTAGTCAAAAAACCGTGACAGGTTTTTATTTTTTCTGTCAGATTTAATTTTAAGGATTTAGAAAGTAGCAGTGGTTTGAAAATTTGAACTGCCTCTAACTATAAATATTTGTTGGATAGTCAAATTTCAGTACGTTTCTTACTTTCTGAAGCTTTTGCTTGGTTTCGGTCTAGGTTTTGCTTGGTTTCACTGGGTTTTGATACATAAAGAACTATAGACTCCTTATTTATTGTGGTACCGTCCGGTGATTAGGTCTCTATAAAATTCAAAGTCTTAGAATGAAATGAATTAAATGTTTGCGCCTCAACTTTAAAATTTAAGTCATTTATAAATCTATCTTACATTTAATGATCCAGTTGAAGAAAAAAAAACTGTATGTATACATGTATACTACCACCACTTCAAAAACTAATGTAGATCTAATCTAGATCTAGATTCTAGATCTAGATGATCAAGAATTTTTTGTTAGTTCTTTTTTTTTTGTTGCTTTTTTCTTTTGTTATGTTTCAAGACGACAACAGTGATGGAATTACCAGAACAGACAGCAAAGAGTAGGCCTCTACTGGGTCTAGGATCTAGATCTATGGCTTAATAAAAGTTAATTCTAGGGGTGCCAACAAAAATTAAATAGATCTAGAATAATGTGTTAATGAAACAGAGGGGTGATAGTCTGAATTGAGACAGTAAAAATAGTCATTCATTCAAGGAGTGCCGTAGACTCGTATAAATCTAGGTAGATCTAAATCTAGGCCTTTTAGTTTTAGAAGTTTTAAAAACTCAGTTGTAAATGAGAAACTTCTTGCGTTCACCTGTCAGGGCATCCAGATTCTTTAATTTTTGTCAACTTTTAGGCGAAACGGACGGCACAGAGAAACTTAACCAGTGCCCATAGATCTCGATCTTTTTAGGTGTGATGAAGATTGATTCTAGGCTCTACTTACCCTTGATTTCTAACTGTCTATTCTAAAAAGTCCCAGCTGATGAGTTCTTCTGAGCCTTAGTAAATTTAGTAGTTTACGGAGCCCATGAACTAAAGATGTCAAAAGTGGCCCTGAGATCTAGTATTTGGCCTAGAAAATGACAATAATATGACAGTAACTTCCCTTGCGTGTTACAGTATTTGACCTTTGAACTCGAAGAATTATAATTACATGTTATTACCAAGCTGCCACTCTTCAAAATTTTCATTTCTTAATCAGGGCTCAAAGATAACAAATTTGAGAGCACGGGGGTCCCATGATTGTAGCCTTCTGCGGCCTACTTGCTAGTTGCTTACCGTTCCTACGAGGATGTGTTCCTCTACTGCAAGAAAGTAGCCCTCCTAAGTCCAAATAATCAGCAGCAGCAGCTCTTCACCATTTTCTCACCGGTAAAACATCCCTTCTCTACACAACACCTTTTAGCTGAAGAGATCATCTCGCTTTCTTGCCTTTTGTCTAGATCTAGGCCTACTCTTTTATCTTTTGTCCTATGGTGATTGCCATTCCGTCACTCTTTGCGTCTATCTATAAATTTTGCTGCTGATTTCCATTTTTCGCAAATCGGACAACATATTGAAGCCCTATTCTGCTTCTTAAGCTTAATTTGCACGGTCAGCCTCGTACCAATAACATGTTTGCTTTGAGATCCGCATAATCAGTAAGATCAGACATTTTTTGCCAACCGATATCTCTGTACTACTTGTATAAAAATATACATGGATGAAAGTCTTTCACCGCCGAAGGCAGTCTCAAGACTTTACATATTTCCCTCAGCAGGCCAATACACACCAAAGAAAATTCAACTCATATTTCAGAGCATTAGAGCGCGGCTGCCTGATAAGCGCTCAAATACTAACATTCTACAAATTTTAAGTACTGCCTATAGCCAGAAACCCATTTTATAATTATAGGTTGGTGGACTGAGGAAAGTGTGGATAAATTGCTTTCCTAAGGCAACTACAGTATGTGTCAAGGTTGGGAATCGACCCCGCGACCGCCCAATCATAAGTCCGACGCGCCAACCGCTGAGCCACGCTGCTCCACACTTAGACCGGCTCTGTGGCCTAGCGGTAAGACACTAGCTCAGAGATCGGGAAGTACGTAGTTCGATCCCCGGCCGAATCAAACCAAGGACTTTTAAATTGGAATTAGCAGCTCATCCGCCTAGTGTCTGGCATGATGGATTTACTGCTAAGTCTGGTCGGTCCGGTGTCAGGATAATGTGACTGGGTGTGGTGTGTGCAAGCGCTCCTTACATCACACTGTGGCATCACACTTTCAATAGTCCCAAGCGCTGTCTCTGGTATAACCTTGTAGTTGAAAAGAGACGTTAAAATTGAAACAACCTAACCTTACCTAAGCTCCACACTTAATACTCTTATTTTATCAAAGTTGTCTAGACTAGTACAACTCCTTGTTCTACGGCGCACCAGTAGAAAACAAAATGTGCACGTTTCAGGCGGCCCAGAATAGCGCAGGAAGGATTAGTCTGCAAAAAACGCAGAAAAGACATTTTAATTTCTCTCTTGGGTGCGCTGCACTGATTGACATTCGAAAAGACAACTTTCGACAAAACTTTAACCCCTTTGCCTCAAATCTTTTAAGAGAGGTGAATTCATTTGATCTGTTTAAAAAGAAATTAAATATATTTTTTAAAAAGAAAAACAGTCAAGGCAGTAACGTATCAAAAGACCTTGTATTTTAATAATAATAATAATAATAATAATAATAATAATAATAATAATAATAATATTGATAATAATAATGAAGTTATTTTCTAGCGCCTCTTCCTACATGTAGACTCGAAGCTCTTTACAACAGTATATCTACCCAAACAAACAATGCTGACATAATGACAATTTTGTACAGAACATAATCCATTAACAATTCAAAACAAACAGAAGAAACACAAAAGGTGCATGTACAAAATTAAAGAAAAAAAAAGGATATACATTGACCATCGGTAGTCGGATACATTTCTTGACACAAACTAATGATTATATTTTGGTGGTAATTAATTTGAGTATGAACTGAGATTTTACCTTTTGGAATATTGGGGGTATTCTTAAGAAAACGAAGCAATACACACTCAATGTTTAAAATTATATCTAATTACAAATAAATTGAAAGAGATACCAAAAAGTCATCGAGTTAGATCTTAGTCCTAGCCATTACTTCGGTGTTTTAAGCTTAGTTGTATCTTACTGGATTAAGAAAATGAACTTTCATTATAATCGTTCCAAAATGGTTATTTGAAATTTAAACCTAGAGAAAACAATATTTAATTTTTTTTCCTAAAAACTAGAACATCAACTCACGTCGACTCATTTTTATACATCTTAGCGTGGCAGAGTGACTAGCGCGTACGACCCGTGATACGGAGGTCAGGGTTCGATCCCCGACCATGCCATGTTGCAATTGACATGAGAAAGCAATATACCCTAACTTTCTCCAGTCCACCACCTGCAAAATGGTTACCCAGCTACAGGCAATTCTTGAATATTTTTATATGCGCCTTCAACACCTGGCATATGGGTTAAAAATGGCCTTCAAATATTGTGCTCTTCTGGGGCATAAGTGGCGCTGCTCTGTGACGACACAGTTACGCTGAGCAACGAAGCCAAATTTCTCGAAAGGGATTATGAAAGTGTATAAAATAAAATAAGTAAATAGATTAAGTAATTAATTAGGAACAGAGTCGTAAGCTAAGAAAATCCAGAGTTTACAAAAAAAAAGAATCGCCTTCAAGGCGTGCTCACATTACAAGCGAGCTAATAATAAGTAATAGAATTAGTCTTTGTTTTTCAAAAATGAAAACAAAATGAAGAATTAAAAAAAAAAAGAAAGTGAAACACCAAAATAAAAATAATACCGTACTCGACCTCTCAGTTTGTTTAGTATGGGCTAAACCCAACATGAATCATCTTTATCTCATTTTCAGCATACGAAATAGAGTAAAAAAGAATCACTTTGTTCCTAATCCTAGCATTGGTGTTTGGTGATCGGTTGAAGACACTCTATTCGTAATGTATGAACAGAGATCTTTACAGTTAAGTTTCTCATTAAATACTGGAGAGATGAAACGGGAAAGAACTCTAGAATTTTTCCTCAAGCGTTTATTTATTACAGTAAGTTCCATTTGACAATAGATTAATGAGTAAAAAAAATATTACAAGGTTCTCATTAAAATTTCATTAAAAAAAAAAAAAAAAAAAACTTTAACATCATAGAAAGAACTGGATTTAATTCGAGACATTGCAGAGAACCGAGACGAATGGAGGCCCTTCATTGCGGAGATAAGAAGAGGAGCAGCCGAAGCTGTGCGGTTAGACGACCCTACAAGCAAGCGGCTATAGTGATAGTGAGTGCAAAGAAAAAAAGTAAAAAATGAGATTCGAGGTGTTTTTTGTGACAAATAGTTTAAAAAAAAGAAGCCAATGAGTGTACAAACTTTATTTTTTTTTCTGTTTTAGAATGTACTAAAGTTTAACTTTCATACATTAAAAAATTATAAACATAGTTTAAGAAAAAAAACATTCAATTAATTTTTTAAATGGGCAAAAACAGCGCGTCTAAGGGTGCCAAAAGGGGGCAAAACTGTGTGTCTCCAATGAGTTAACAGTCCCCAGTTAGACTAAACCCTGCGAATCTTCATCTCGGTGTACGACGCAGAGTTAATACCAGTGAGACGGTACCACTCCATGCCTAACTCTCCCTTAACCGCCCAGTTACCGTTCAAGTTTGAGTGGTCGCAACTGCCAAACCACCATCCCCCGCCTTCCCGCGTGGCGCAGTTGTAAGAGCTACTATCGTTATCCTCGTCTATAGTTGTGAACTTTCTTTGATTGTGATATCTCAAAGAATCGCCAGCACTACCATCGTAGGCCCCAATGTTTAGCTTATATTTCTCACTCTCATCCCCAATAGAGAATCTGTCGTAGTGGGCAAATGCTTTTCTGCCCTTGTATTGTAAGTCAACCCGTAGCTCATAAGTTCCGTCGCTAGTGATGGCGTGTATCTTATCATTACCAAGCCAAAAGTCTTCGTCCAAAGAGCCAAACCCGCGTCGATAGTCGGCCCAGCTTCGGTTAAAATCGGTAAGCCCCTTGACCCGGCGCTGAATAATGATCCAACCACCATGGTCTGTGTCTGTATCACACAAGATAGGAAAATTGTGTCCGTTCTTGGTGTACATCATCGGGTAAAAGTGTTTGTTGGTCATAGGCAACGGCATTCCTTTCTCGCAAGTTTTCAACAAGTTTTCTCTCTTCGTTGTCTGGAGATCATTTGGCACCTCTTCGTCTAACTGCGACATCAAATCTCTGAACCCAGACCGAGTCACGGCAGAGCAGTTCTGTGTGTTGGACTCAAGCTCGCTCAAAACTCTTAACACATCTTCATTTAGAGTGATAGATTCATTATACAATCGGCGAGACATAGTTTCTCCAGATGCCAACTTGTCATACAGTCTCCCAGTTTCATTTGTGATGGTTTGAAGGTCAGAGATCAGACGTTTGGACGTTATGTTCAGAGTTTTCTCAACGTGTTTGGAGATGTTATTTAGAGATTCAGTTTGTCCTTGATGGGACTGTTGTTTGAGAGTTTCTAAACTGTTGGCGATAACTGCACTAGCTTCGGAGCGAAACTTAGTCAAAGATGTAGAAATTTTAACGTCGAGTTCAATTAGTTTGTTTAAGTTGTTATTATTGTCTATTTTGTCTTCTACGCGATTCTCAAAAGAATCAAGTCTATTTCCAACGCGACGCTCAAAATTAGTTTGCAATTCTTCTAGTTTATTCTCTAGAATGTTTACACTTGTGGCATGCATTTTTTCTATTTTATTTTCCAGATTTGCCACTGACTGGGCGAGTGTCTGCTGCAATGAAGTCAGTAGCTGTAACGCCACTGCAGGCAACAATTTCCCGTCATCCATCTTACTTCCTGCGTCACATGACTCTTTTACTACAGTGGACGTGCTTACGGCTTCACTCCCTTGGATATCCATTCCTCGTACCACACAAGTGAACTTCGCCTCACAGTCGCTTGGCTTGAAAAGTTCTACCCGTACCGTGGCTCGTTCAGCTTCCAGCGACCCGGTGACTTTCCTACCGTTTGCCACACGAGTCAAAATGGGTTCCTGCTTGGTAACTGACGCAACGTGGAGTTCTTGTTCGCTGAAGGTGTCCTCTCTTGCACCTGTAGGAACTCTTTTGAAAACAGACATACTTGAAATGTTCTTTAAAGTAACCGCTGAGTCAAATTTGTCCTGGTCGATTCTCAATGCCATGGCATTCTCTGTACACGTCAAAACGCCACAAAATGATCTTGTCCCGGCTGTATAAGTCACGTTTCTGTTTATCATCAGCTCAAGACCTAAGAAATACAACAACAATTTGGAAAGCAACATTTCATGTAGGTTTACGTTAAAACAATACACCACAAAATAATAATGTCCTAGAGCTAGACGTCATGTCTCTGTCATACATATATAATATGGACTAGAGATCAAGATAGTTTTCAAAAATATGACGTATGCGTTGAAACATTGCCATTCAAAGTACCGTCTGTCTTATATTGGTTTTAAAAATTGCAATAGTTTATTTTCGATGAAAAGAAAAATAAGCACATTAGGGAATGACATCACGGGAGAAACAAGAGTAGCGTACCTTCGCTAGAAGACAACGTCTCAATATACTTTAGTGTTTATTGAAATCTAGGCCTAGTTTACTTAAAGGGTCTTATTTAGGTATGTATTTTTTTTATTTTAATAAGTTATTTAACATCTAAAATTAAAGATAGTTCAAGTAGAGATGTTTAACCCTCGAGGTAGAATGGGGAAACGGTAAGAGTACTGGCTAACCTCAGACTTTCGCCTAAGTTGAAGAGATTTTAATAAGGATAATCATGATTATCATTTGAAAAGAGCTTTTTACACATCAAGACACATTTTTAATTATATAAATAGCTTAGTTTTAAAAGCATAAAACTATTTAGATTTAAATTAGCTATTTCGCCTAGATCTAGAGGAGACTTTAAATCTTAAGCCTATATCTTAGGCTACATGTTCTCTATGTCTAAAATCCCCAAGAGTCTTGCCAGCACGTCTTGTTGGTCTTTAAAAAAATTGAAATCTAAGCTTATTTTTTGTTCGATATAACTGAAATAAATCATTATCTAGACAATTATTCTAAATTGATTATATACTGCTGCTTGATTGATGATCTTCTCCATTTACAAACCTTTATGTCCATGAATGACAATATTTTTTTTATAAACTGATCATTACTTAGCTTCGCATTAACCTAAAAACAACACGAATAAAAAGCATTTTTAGTGTACTATAAATCCGTCTTGCTTAGTTGTATTTAATGCCTGATCGATGAAAGTGTTTCCCTTTTTAGACCATTCTGTAACAAACTGCATTTGAGAGTTCGGTGTGTCAATTACCAGTCATACTTATTTATTCTACCTACTGTCAAAAAATTTTGTAACTGTGAAAATAATTTTATTCTCAATGAAACACCAAGGGCTAACTAACCTTTTTTTTATTTTTCATTGCTTAATAAACTTTAGGGGGGGGATAATTATACTAAATCTTTACCTGGCTAAAGGCAGTATTTGAAATTTGTAGAATATTAGTATTTGAGCGCTTAACAGGCTGCCGTAGGCGTGCTGTAATGCTCTGAAATATGAGATGAATTTGCTCTGGTGTGTATTGGCCAGCTGGGGTAAATCTATTATGTAAAGTCATGAGACTGCCTTCGGCTGTGGAGGACTCTTAACATATTTATTTATTTATTTATTATTATTTATAAATCTTTTGGAAACATTTAAGTGCACTTGTGTTGCTCTACTTCATGATTGCAACAGCTACTAATATCACTTGTATTGTTCAAATTATTCCTATTTTACTGCCCTATATAACTCGCACAGAATGTCTAATCTTTTTACTAAACACTCAATGAAAGTTTTTACTATATCGCTAAGTGGAAAAGATGACAAAAATGATGTACAGAAACTATTTAAAGAGCGTTATGAGGTCAGAACTGGAGTCAAACAGACTTAAAACATACAGATTACTTTTTTGTTATACAAACCCTAACTTCTAATGAATTTTCTACGAAAATATGAAAATACGCCAATTTTCAAGTTTTTAATTAGTAGCGAATTCTGCGATAAAAATAATGCCATAAAAGACAAAACAGTAAATTAAAAATATTTACAGAACGAAATTCGGTCAAAACTGTAGTTTAGCACTCAGGTGTAAACCATAATGTATACATTACATGTATTAAAATTGGCATATAGACAGTATTAACAAAGGGCAATTACAGCCCAACAAGCGTCCTAATACAAATGAAGTGGAAAAAACTCAGAGTAAAACATAATCTACATGAACTATCTGTGATAAAACTAAAAGATTATGGAGCCAAATATAAACAATTATCTTCAAAATAAATCTACTGTGAAAATCTACCGTCCAAAGGTAAAACCTGGTATCTCTGAAACAGGGTTGCCACCAAGCCCTCAAATCGCCCTCCTAAGGGCCTAGTCCTCTAAAAACCCTCTAAAAGCCCTTTTTAGGAGTTAATGCCTGAAAAAGCCCTGAAATAGCCTTCTTTACTGCTTCCCATAACCCTCATTTCTTTGAATCAAAAGGGTCTTTACTGGAAAACAACACTTTCAGTTCACTTTGAAACTGACAATCCATATCTTTTGGCTTATTCTACTCAAAAAATCTTATGGCAAGTCTGAAAAATTAACAAATTTGGTTTGAATAGTCTATAAACATCAGGTCTTGAAACAGTCTCAGCTTTGATTCCATGGTGCACCTAAAAAAGGATTAATGTAGATTGTTGTAAAATATTTTCTCTCTTACCTTTTAGTTTTACCCTAAAAACTTGGTTTCGAGTCATTAGATCTTAGATAAAAATTGGTTCACCGTTGAGATACCTATTTAATCAAAGCTTTAAACTCTACCAAGTTAATTTCCTGCCATGTTGCTAATCTTTTTAACAGGAAACTGTGCCCACAATAAATGGTGTTAGATTTTTTATGTTTTAATGGAAATTTATGGTTCTATATCTTTTCTCGTAGTTGCCAGGAAGTGAAAAAAATAGCCTCTATTAAAGTTTGATAGCTTAATAGTATACTGCAGGAGCTTAGGGGTTTTAGCCCATAGCCACATACAGGTGACCCGCAGATTTAGGTCTCGAACCCTTTAAAAAGGCCCTCGAATAGCCCTCAAAAAGCCCTCCTTGGCATCCCTTCTCTTTTGGTGGCAACCCTGCTGAAATTTTCAAAAATTCAGATGATCCCATACATCGGCTTTGGAGGTCACCCTCTTGCTATGCACAACTCGAGTATGCCCCTGCTTCAGTAGTTTTAAAATGTACATAAAATGTGTTTTGATTGAGAAATTATAGAATAATAGTATTTTACAACCTTTTAGCGACTTTCTCAAAATGTAATCATAACCAGTCATTAGATCTTACCTTTGGACGGTAAAAATATCAAAAGATTGTATTTTAGAACCAGCTGAACAGTATGGTCTTTAATTATAATTCCTAAAGAATACGCTAAAACGAAAATCGGCATGTGCTAGCCTTAATGATTAAAATCCTTCAGATTGGTATCAGAAAAGTTTCACTACTCTTGCTGAAATCAGAAAAATAAGAGAAAAGTGTTTGAAAATTAGTAGGAATTTATTATATATATAGTAGTTTGCACCCAAACCGAATGATAAAAATAATTCGAAGTTTGAAATGATTTTAAAGTGAGCAGATCTTTTCTTTTTTTTTCCCCATTAATGATTACTTTTAAAATTAGTAAAAAAAAAAATACAAACATCAAAAGCGTTTAACAGTCATAAATGTTAAATGGTTCTGACCTATATCTACTTATTAGTGCGGAATTGTATATATATCAAACGTGATCTAAACGCGTTCTATTTAAGCTTCGTAATATTTTTTCCATATCGTGCTCTAGAAAAGGATGCGCAATACGCGAGAAAGAATGCGCAAGAAATTGTAATTCTCAAGTTTTCACGTAGATTTAGGTCAGAACCATTAGTGGCACTTTATGTAGAGCCTTACCTTGACAAAGGGTGACCAAACACATCGCGAGATATAAACAAAGGCTTCTAGATCTACTCATCTTTGCTGTGCTTGGTCTAACAGTGTGTTGCGATAAGTTGTTAAGATCCTAGATAATTGCGGTATGTGATAATGTTACCCGACTCAAGAGATCTCAGAAGAAGAACTCACTTCTAGCTCTGCAGGATGCGTGCTTTTTATAAATAAAGATTTCACATCCTGTCTGGAGAGTACACTGTGGTTTGAAGACAAAACACCTTATATCGTGGAGTAGCGTGGCTCAGAGGTTATTAGCGCGTCGGACTCGTG
>BMAT01010157.1:27003-41445 GCA_019649035.1 Elysia marginata | reverse complement strand
ATTTTCGCATTTATATAATAGACAATCAGGATACCATTGTAGAAAACAATAACATAATATTATAAAAAACACATTTAACTATTTTAAGTGTTTCTTTTTAGTTATAATAAATATGTGCTGTTTATTTTGATTATCAATAGTAATCAATAATCCTTATTAATGGTGTTATCGGAATAGTTTAATCAATAATCCTTTAGATATAACGGTGTAACGGGAACAAGAAGCGACTTTCTCTCTAAAACCCATTAATTTTTCTGTTGCCAAAGCCGCGCAGCGCGAAGGGTTGCCACAAGTTGACGCCCACTCCGCCCGCCTCTCTCTCTCTCGCGTGATTCTCTCAACAAGCGAAGAGAGGCATGCAGAACTTCGTCTACCCCTTTTAGTCTAAGGGTACAACCGTTAACTAATAGGGGAGTTGTTAAAATCTTTTGGTACAACATATTATACGTCCGTGACCAGCGGTTGTATGCGTGTATGAATGGGATGAAATATGGTACAACAAATTATTATACATCCGTGGCGTCCCCCTCCCCTCTACATATGCATGCACGAGGTAAGGAAGTAGATAGGGGAAGGAAGACAGGTGGCAATGGAATGTTTCCAGTTTGGTTGGCAGCGACATAACGGAGAACATACACATACACAAAGGACACATAATGCAAGAAAAAATAAAAGTAATAAATTAATAAGTAAAACCGACAGGAAAGATATCATTGAACAAAATGTTAAATCACTTTCGACAATTTGTAGCGACAACAGCCGTAACAACAAAGAAATGCAAGCCACAGACAAAAGAGGGAGTGGTGTGAACAAACAAAAAAAATGATGGTTTGTTGCCAAAATAAGAATTTTTTTTTAGAAAAGCAGCAGTTAAAAAAACAACAACTGGACGTAAATAAGCGAGCGGCCAGGAATGATATTTGTTTTACCTTGGCATCTCATCCATGGCGGTCAAATCTGAAGCACTGGTAGCTGGTGTCAGGCTGAAAGGTTGTGACCATGTGTTGAAAGTTTAAAGATAAACGTGATGTGTGGTGATGATGGCAATTAACATACAAAACAAATTAAAGACGTACAAAGTATTACAGCACCTTAGATTAAAAAAGACACGACCACAAGCATACAAACACACGCCCATTGCCTGACTACGCTTATGTAAAAAAAAAAACAACGCTGTCACATACAACACCATTATAGGGATTTAAAATTGCAGTTTTAAAAATTTGACTTTGGTTCTCTTTAAAATATCGAAATACGCTTGTGAAATGTATGCATTGGAATTAAACGTAAAAAAAAACGAGGAAGAATGTATGAGTGATCTTTTAAAGTGATAAAAGTAGGAGAGCATGCATGAAAGTTTGGAAGCAGGCAAGATATGTATAAGGGTAAGGAGATGTTAGGCTTCAGAGCTTGGTATGAAGCAACTGTTTTCAATCAATATTAACGCGGTAAAGCAGAATTGCACAGAACTCGTGAATTAGAAATGCAGACCTCTTATCAACTAGCCTTAGTGCTTTAAAGTCTCCATTTTAGTATCCATAATCAAAAATAGGATTCAGCAAAGAACATGTACATATGATAATGATGATACGTGCAAAAGATGCTAAGCCCTTGGAGCTTGTATTGTCTTAATCTTTGACTTTCAAAATGTGCTTTTCAAAAATAGTTTGAGTTCATACTCGTAGATAACATATTATTTTGAAAAAAAAAGATGACTGAGTACCTTATAAAAATGACCTCTCTTTTCAACTCGAATTAGGCTCTTAACTTTTTATTTCCGACAATCAAAAATGATCACAAATATTTATCCCCAGTCAAAGATTATTTAAATCTTTAAAGTTTGACGTCAGTACTTCCGTGTTTTGAAAAGTCATTCTGATACTAAAATATGGAAATCAGTTACTGGTTAGCAGTTGAAGTCAATGCAGAGGTTGGTGTTGACTTTAGGGTAAAGGAAAAAAAGACAGTTATAATTTTTATGAAAAAGGGCAAGCTAAAGAGAATGGAACTGGAAAGACTAAAGACTATACATGTTTTGTTTTTAATAACGAAAGAAAACCTTCACATGTTTTTTTCAGCAAAATAACATGGAAGGAACTATAGACTAAAATAGCAAATCGAAATAAATATCTGACATTGTGGTTCTCAAAAGTTGAATATTCTAACACCTCTGTTTACATGCACTCACCAAAGTAAAGAAATATAATAACACACCTCATAAAAATAATTCCTTCAATTACCATCGTAATGAAAATGTGTTAGATCTACCCTTGCCACTGCCCTCTTAGCTTTTTATACTGCTTTTCCAGAATAACTTAAAAAAAATAAAATTTTTTTACCCACAATAGCAAGTGTAATCAAATTGAAAAGCTTGGTTTGCAAAAATTGTCGTGAAAATAAGAGGAAAAAAAAAAGTACACTCTGGTTTTCAATAATGTTCAGACAATTCAGATTGTGACAACATTGAAATGATTCTAAGAGAGAAAAAAAACTTATACATGCGAGTAATTAATGATAAGATGATGCTGATGATGATTAAAAGCATAGGTTATAGCTATATAGACATCACAATCAGGAGCTTGAACTTTGAAAATCAACATTATTTGGTTAAAATGTATAGCGTTCATCGAAAATGAAATCATCAAACAGGTGAAGCTGATGGTGATCACATCTAAAATTTATAATAGTGATGATGATAAAAATTGAGATAAAATCGTCAATTCGAAAAAAAGTGGTATAGATAGTGGTTGAGACCATAAAAAACTCTGTTCGCTTTTACATAATCAAATGTAAGGCAAATTATGATTAGAATGACCAATCACAAACTAACGAGACAAAATAACAAAAAATATACATCATGCTCAATTACAAAAAAAAAAAAAAAAAAATATCAACAACCAACAAACGTATGCACTATTTCATTATTCATATATTTGTCTTCTAAATGTTTCTAGGTGACATTTTACAACTGTACAACATGGTAGTACTTGAAAGGAAAAATTTCTGTACATTTGAGATTGATAAAAAAAAAATTAATAAAAAAAAACCTCCAACTTTTTATCAATTTATATAATGTTAGTGTCATTGCTCTTTTAGCGTTAAATGGAGAATCCCTTTGAGGTTAAAAAATAAAAAAAATTAGGTATCTGCTCTTATTGTGTATCAAGAAGTTGTGGTGTTCTGATCATAACATACTTTAATAAAGTTCATGCACGAAACTATCTCCCAATTCCCTTTTCCTCATTGAAATGCATTCTTTGAAAGTGTCAAAATTTTTTCCAATTACATCATATTTTCCATAAGACCTAAAAGGTAAGAAAGTTTACATCTATGCATGCAAAAAAGTCTTTTGTGTTTGTTTAAAAGAGGAAGGAAAAAAGCAATCATACAATTAAAAAATAGAAGTACTAGATTTATTTTTTAAAAAAGTTTTCCATGCCTGCTATCCATTTAATAAGGATCATTACATTCAAATATATGGGGGAGAGGGGAAGGAGAGACACAACAGAGCTTATTCTCATTTGGATCCCAACACTTCGTTATCATAAACTTTCTGGTTTTAAAGATTTACAATGTATATTAATACATGTAATTTTTGACTATGTGCTTCACCTTTAAGCCTTCAACTTAAGTATATTTGCAAAGAATTTACGTAAAGCGCCTTGAGCTCTTAATAGGAAATCTCTTGTACTTGGCTGCAGAAATAAACTGATTACTATTATTGTCAATACAAGAGTTTTTCGTATAATTTCTAGCAGCTATAAATAGCATCTACTTTCTTGCTTGTTTCACTGCAGCTATTTTCTATCTTCATGTTAGTTTACATCGTTAAGTTTTTAGAATTCGTAAGGGATTTTTTTTCAATGATATTTTATGGACACTTTTTTATCCCCTCAATACATAATCATAGTGACATTCTTCTTCATATCTTCGACTTTTCTCATTAAAGAGTATTAAAAAAAAGACATAAGGATTCAGACTTCATTTGTTTTATCCACAGTTTTTCTTTGATATTGTCAGTCTTCAAAGACGCCTTTAAGTCTTCATTGAGCAAGGCAAAATTAAAATAGATGAGATCCTAAACTCTGCCCTTTACAGCTAGATTCTCAAACATCCGACCAACAATCTCTAAAGATTCGGGGCTCAGATAACCTTACAGCTGAATAGAAAAACCAAATACAAAAAGGAACCTACACAAAAACAAATTTATGAATAAAAGCGATCTTGAATGAACAAAAACGTTGTAGTTAATTGCTATTTTAAGTTCAAGACTTGAATAAAATTTAGTTTCAAGACTTAAAAACATAATCATATGGATATATTTCTGTATTTCATATTACAATCAGACCTTTTTGGTTAGTATCTTCCATATCCCACCAAAAATTAAAAAAATAACCACATAAAACTGACTGAGATCCAAGTGCAAGGAGAATTAAATGTTAAAGAGTTTTCTACTCTTTTCTGCCTTAAACTACTTTAAGCAAATTAACTGTAACCAAAAAAACCCTGTTTTTTTTGTCAATAGTAGTAAATTTGTATTTATGTCAGATGAGTTGGATTAGAATGTATTAAAAGTATTAGAGGCCCAACTGGAGGGGTGCATCAAATCTAGATAAGATGGCTGATGAACCTATGATTTTAGAAAGCTCAAAATCATAAAATGAAAAAAAGTGCTTACACTGTCAAAGGGACAGTTAAGAATGGCCTGTGAAAAGAATAAACACACATCCAACAAAGACTGAATCACAGAATAAGTAAGAGTTAACCATTTTTGAATAAATGAAATCCCATTCTGATGGAAACAATTGATAAAAAATGCTTTACATTTAAAAAAATGTTTACACAACATATGTCTTAAGCAGTAACAAAGGACAATAAAATGCATGCAGATGAGACCTAAAGTACAATATTCATTTTAATTTACTTCTGCTGCAATAAATAAAGTGTTAAGTGAGCTTAAGTATTGAGAAAATAATAAGCAGGAAATCTTGATAAAGCATGGGGCTGATTAAAAAAAACAACAACAACATTCAAAGCCTGTTTTACAATGCTTTAGGAAAACAGAAAGTTTTGAACATATTGTACAAGGCTAAACATTTTTTTTATGATCAAGAAGGAATATTTGCTTAATAAACTTAACTATGGGATCCCTTTTAGTCTGAAAGACCATTGTTTTACATTTATAAACTGTCAGGGTAAATCAAACACCAACACTATTTGCACAAGGGTGCAAGGATGAGCACTCCTTGGTTCAGTTAAGGGGGCAAGAAATATCACAGAGGTTCATGAAAAGTAAAGAGAGTTGTTTTTTTTAAGAATTCTACCGTAACACTCATTAAAGCAAACACAGCAAAGACAAGTCTTTCAGTTCTGATGCTAAAGCAACAATAGATTAGCTAACAACTGGGTGACACTTACCGCCCTTCGTCAATTGTGTCCAGGTCATCACTAAGATTTTCATGGCTACTGTAAACTTCTGTGCGAAGCCTGCGGTAGGACAAGGTTGAACACAAATATGTGGTGCGAAAAGTTGGGAGCAAATACAAAGAAAGACGGAAAAGCAGCACAAATTTTATATGCTACTTAGATTTTTCTGAAAAAAGTTGTCTATATTTTCTGCACTCGATCTTTTCACAAAGACCTTCACGACAGAAAAATTTGGAGGAATCAAAAAGATAGGCAAAGTCCATATTATCAGAAAAGCAGCACACAAAAAAAATTCTATGCTACTTAGATTTAACTTTCTGAGGAAAAAGGAGTTTATGATCTTTTTCAGATAGACCCTCATGAACAAAGTTGATGTGAAAGACAGACTGAGCTTTACATGGAATAATCATACAAAAGGGCAGGTACAAAATACTTATCTTTGTTTGACTGAAAGTGAGCAGCTTGACCCAGAGTAAGCCAGATGAATTGGTTTTTTAAACTATTAAGAAGATCATCTTTCATAACTAAAATCCTTTATGTGAGCAGTCATCCCTTGAAACTTTCAATGACAGTTTGAAAAAATGGCCAGATTTCAAAGACGATAATGAACTTGAACAAAGTTAACAGAACTGCCAACCCCTATTCAACTCAAGTACTTTTAGACGGCTATTTCAGTATTTTCCAAGACATTCCTGAACTCTCAATGAGAACAAGATCCAACAAAGAAGAGCCATGTTTATGGGATCTACATATATACAGGTTTTACTGTTAATTGTTCAAGCTGCAAGGTTTCAGCATTTTAATATTCTTAATTTTCAATTAGGTGTTCTTCTTGAGGAAAGTTTTCAATTTGTCCTCAAAGACATTAACTTATATTTTGGACTAAAGACATCCTGGTGCTTTTTCATGTGATCCTTCTCCTATTATAGACCTAAACTTTATAATGTCCCTCCCACTACTGAACACAAACAGTATTTTAGGTTTGACACCAGTGCTTCAGTATTTTGGTAGTCATTCTGGTACTAAAATACTGAAATTGGTAGTAGTTGACAGCTCTGAGTCAACTGGTTTGGTGGCAAGCATTATTACTTTATCTACGGCTGTGCAGTAGCTTGGAGACATTCAGGCCGTGCTTCTCTCACACTGAAGCACAAGCACTAAAGAAAGGAAAACTTTAAGATGAACAGAAACATCACAAGTTGATCTGATGCTTTCTAAACTGTGCAGGAGAGGGTTTTGAGGACAGCCATGTGGAACCACAGTGGCAAACTGCACAACAAGCAACTATTCTGAAGCAAAAAACAATAATCAAATTGTTGAACTGAGAGTCCTGTACGCAAAGCAGTCACAATGCAATTTGCATTATAATAGAGATGGGTTAACTCTTCATAGGACTTTTCTCATAGAAAAGGAATCAAAAACTTCCTATGAAGCAAAAAAGATTCCTCAGTCAAGTAAGAAACCAGCAACAACTTTTTGTTTAATTTAGAGATTTGTAAACTGTAATTTTTATGAGATGGATATTGTTTCCAGTCAGTTATAAAAAGACAGCACTAAACCAAAGGCACCTATGATCAACTGCAGTTTGAAAACACCCACAATTACAAAGAGATAGAAATAGCCACAGGGCAGTGGTATCTTTGCTTTGAGTAGGAAAACCTTAACGTCAACATGCAATTTAATCATCCAAGGTTTAATGGCACAAAAAGCCCACTCAAAATAAAATAACACACTCTTAGCGCACGCAAGAGTTCAGCAACAAAATGACAAGGTTATCTTTAACAAAAGAAAAATGTTACCCAAAACTCCGTAACTGAATGAGTCATAACAGATAATTTTCTAAACAAAGCACACAGTCAGATTTTTTGCATGCACAATCTTTTCCTATATACACTTTTTCCTCTCTCTTATTAAAAAAAAGATAAAACAAAGCCCCTCCCAAAAATATCTTTAAAGAACATCAGGTTGGGTGGATATGAAGCAGGCAAAAATTAAACTGCTTTCTTAAAAGAATGGAGGAACATAGGCTCAGAGCTGCAATTACGTGGGAATTGCTTTGTGTGAGGAGAGGGATGGGAAAAGCATTCCATTTTCTCAAAGCAAAATCAAAGTTGGAGCTCAGGAAAAAAAGTCAGCAAAGAATAAAGGGAAAAAAAACTTAAGTAAGCGATGAATAAATGGCTAAAGTTTATTCTTTTTGTTTGTGCAAACATATCCACAACAAAAGATTTGGAGAGCTATTGGTGTTGTTATGATTAATCACAACAAGAGTGTTGATATTTAAAACACAGTCAATTGCCATTCTACATTGTGATTAACGATGGAAACTACTCCTCCACCCAAGTACACTTCATGCATACTAAACAAACAATATCTAGTATACTTGTGCAACATATGATCCGTGATATTGATGCAACAAGTAAAACAGCACTCTGCTCTACTGATACCAACCAACTTTTGGTAATCAGATAAACTACATCAACATTTTATAAAACTTAAAAATTAAGTTATGAAATGACAATTTATGACTTTGTTAAAAAAACCCAACAAATTATTTTAAGAAAATAAGCTCAACTGAATAGGTAAAAAGTTAAATTGTGGAAACAAAACTGATCATTTCAAGAAGGTACAAACTTTGGCCCACTCTTGCTGCTTGCTTTCTCTTTAACTTAAAAGATTTTTATTTATACTCCCGAAGATATTTATAAAACAAAGCGTCTTTGTAAATAATTCTTCTTAAACATCTGACAGCTTACCTTGTAATTCTAGGAATCCTCAACTTCATTTCATCTGTGCTCTTGACGCCTTTACCAACTGGCTCTGTTTGAAATATCACAAGTTTTAACAGGATCAGTAATCCAACTTATGAACAAGGTGTATTGCAAGATTAAAAAAAAATAAACTATTTCATGCTGAATTATTCTTGATTGCTACAGGAATAGAAATTAAAAAAACATCTGAGAAAAAAAAAATGTCTTTGTATTACACTAAGTGGATTTTTTTCTCCTATTTACTTATCTTACTGTCAAAACATACCAATATCCAATAAACTCTTTTTGCTTTCTTGTCAAATTTCTCTGCCTCAATGTTCTTGCTAAATACAAATGCATGAAATGAAAAATCTCAAAATGTACCACTTAATGCATTCATTAAAAAGTGCATTAAAAGGCAGATTATGTACAAGAGTTTTACTTCTTTACACAAGCATTTATTATGAACATCTCTTCAATTTGTCTTTCAGTTGTCAAGATTTAAAACTTACAAATATGTATTAAAACATCATCCTGGAAATATTTACCTGAAACACTCCTGTTAAAATCATGGTGGTCAGGATGATGCGTCTCCTCTTTCATCTTACGAGCTCTTTTCCTTCTTGTACCTAAATTTCTGTAGTTTGAAAAGTTCATAAGGAAAAGAATTACTTATGTTTTTTGTAAAACTGAATGGTTTTGAAAAGATGCGATACCTCTGAACATGTTTTATTATAGTTACAGGATGTGCTTAAAGGTTTCATGGTAACAAAAAAAATCATCTGCAAGGCGAGTTTATATAAGTCTGGTTCATTTACAGACATTAAGAACAAGCAATGCAACATTATATCACATCATTACCTGATCACTTAAAGCTAAATGGTTTAAATAATATTGTATTTTCTATGACCAGTTTTTCTTTTTTCTTTTTCATTGCAGAAGCCATACCAAGAATAAACTCATTTAAGTCTTTTCACTTCTGAGTAAGCCTAATTATCATGTCTTCCTTCTTTCTTTAAACAAAAATCAAACCAAAAATAAACCTTATTGTGTGACCAGAAGTCCTTTGACATCGAGCTAAACGTAATTTAGCATGCCGAAAGTCCCTACAGACTTTTTTTATTCTCACAAACCAATGACTCACTCATGCAAGAATGAATGCTCTAGGAGTTCTGGGGCTGTTGCTCTGTTTCCTGGCTCAGGTTCAAAGCATCTAAAAAGACAACAATGAATAATGATCTGTAATCTGTAATAAGTGTCTTGTACAGCGCGCAAATCCACAGAGGAATCCTCCATGCTCTAAGGCGCTTTTGAAAATGATGAAAAAAAAAAGAAAATGTTCCCAAGAAAAAGGGAGAGGGTATGTGTTGCTCAAAGATCCTTAATGGTTCAGGGATCTCTTGAACAGTTCTGTCTTGAGAGATTTCTTAAAGGCAGTCATTGTTGGTGACTTTCTGACGTGGCTTTCCAGACTATTCCATATCATTGGGCCACCCACTGAGAAGGCTCTTTCTTCCAGTTTCAGATTAGTTATTGGAATAACAAGGAGGTTCTCGTTCATGGAGCGTAGGGATCGATTTGGCCCATAGGAGTTTAGAAGTTTACTCAAGTAATGAAAATGGCACATTCGCAAGGAATTCAAATTACTCAGATTATAAGGAAGCTTTATAAAACAGATAATTCTAGCTATGTTTATTATTTGAAACTGATTTAGCAAGGCTCTCCCCTAACACAAACGTTGTTGCTAAACATTAATTTTGGTTTAAAAAAAAAAAGGATATATTTTCATCTTGGGCAAGACCTAATATTGAACACAAGCAAAGAAAACAAGAACTGTCATTTGCTAACAAAGTCAGTGTTAAGCCAAGTTGGATTTGCCAAGTCAAAGGTCTTATCTAAGGGCAAGCAATTTCAATTCAAGTTGCAAACAAACTGAAGACACCCGAGAAAAAAAGCAAAAGCAACTCTTACCTAAAATTATGAAAATGTTTGAACATTGTTTGGACATATGATGACAGCACATCAAACGTTGCTATGGACTTAGACTTTACTATCAGTACCATAAATATGCTGCTCACCTAAGAAGGAATTCTTTAGCTTTAGCAGAGAGCGACTCTGGAATCTGAGGATGCATCTTGTAGAAGCCTACCTTGAACATGGCAGCTTCTGGGGACCCAAGCTGAAAAAAGACATTCATATTGTTATTATGTAAACTGTATTTGCTACAAACATGATTTTGGAAGCTGTTGTGGGAAAAACTAAAACTTGAAACTATGAAAACTACAATTTAAGGGTAGTATGTTTACAGAATTATAGAGAGACAGGCTGACCAAGAGAAAGACAGACTGAATGACAGAAAGATCTGGGACTCAAAACAGGTTTAGACCATACACATAAATCATGAAGTGACTTATAAAAGTTGAGATGTTTATTTTGATGTGATAGGATGTCCCTTTACTGGCCTAGCATAGAAAAGTGACAGAAAGTTCCAAATTTTGTAGTATTGCTTTCTTTTGGCTTCCTATAACTAAAATAAATCTACTCCGTGGCTGATGTATCAATTGCTGTCAGAAAATGCTTCATTTCTGATAGATTGGGAAAGGATATTCAACAACAGACGACATATACACTCTCAACCAGGTGATAGAGAAGTCCAACGAGTACAATCTCCCGCTGTGTGTTGGTTTCATCGATTACAAGAAAGCTTTTGACTCCGTAGAGCATTTTGCCATTTTCGACGCCTTAAGGCAAATCAATATTAATGAGAAATACGTCAACATCCTTGAAAACATCTACCAAAACGCAACAGCAAGAGTCCACATCGACAATATGGAGTCGGAACTGTTCCCAATAAAGAGAGGAGTAATACAAGGGGATCCAATCTCTCCGAAATTGTTCACAGCAGCCATCGCAATGATATTTAGAAAGGCAGAGCTAAAACATGGTTTGAATGTCGACGGCGAAACAGTTACCAACCTTAGATTTGCTGACGATGTCGCGCTAGTCAAGCATGAAAAGCATGGAAGAAAAAATTTAAATAAAATCAGCTTAGAATCAGGACTCAAAATGCACAAAGGTAAAACAAAATACATGATAAATTTTGAAAGCCATGAAAACATTCTGATAGAAAAGGAAATGATAGAAGAGGTTCCCAACTACAAATATTCAGGCCAAACAACATACCTAAAAGAAACAACAAAAGAAGAAGTTACATGCAGAATAAGAGCAGGATGGAGGTGTTTTGGAAAAAATAGAGAAATTTTCCTAGATGATTAAATGCCGATTTCTTTAAAAAGACAAGCGTATGATCAATGCATTCTCCCTACGATGACTTATGGCTGCCAGACATGGTCAATGTCAAAAGCTGTGGGACAAAAACTAAGAGTTGCTCAAAGTCAAAGAGCCATGGAAAGGAAAATATTAGGATTAAAACTCACAGATAAAATTTCATGTAAAGAAATAAGAAACAAGACTCAAGCCTCAGACATAGTTAGGTATATAGCAAAACAAAAATGAAAATGGGCCGGACACGTGGCGAGACTACAAGACAATAGGTGTACACTCAGAGTGACTGAGTGGCAACCTAGAAATGGCAAAAGATCAAGAGGGGAGACAGGCAAGACGATGGCGCGACGACATTGTGAGGACGATGGGAAATACGTGGACCAGAGAAGCGAAAGACAAAGAAGAGTGGAGACGTGGTGCGGAGGGCTTTATCCTGCAGTGGATGGACGGAGCCTGAATCAATCAATCATCAAAGGGTCGAGTTTTTCCCATTTGATCTCTTATTTTGAGCCAGCCATTTACATTATTAGTATTTAGCAGTCTGTTCATTAAGTTTTTTTTTTTATTTGCATTTTAAAGATATATATGCACAGAATCTTTATCATTTTGATTTTCAAGTTAAAGTTCAGATCTCTTCTGTGATGACATTTTTAAGATATGAGGGCTGTCTTCAAACAAAGACCTCAATAAAGGTCCGAAATTGGTTCTTAAAAGCTTGATGCAAAATTCTTCATGTAGAGGGTATCTCTTCCTTAATCTCCTGTTGGCAGAAATGCTTAGACCTTCATGGGAACTACATCTAAAGTAGCCAAATAAACAACTTATTTACGCCTGTTTATATATATTACTACTTTGTGGATAGCCCTAGCAAAAGCCATAGGCAAATTGCAAGGTATCTATAGATTTTACCTCAATAAATGGAGGCTTGCCAGTTGCCATTTCAATCACAGTGCAACCTAAGGACCATATATCTGCCTGAAAAAACATAAAACAAAACAAAAAGTTTAAACTATGTACATCACTGGTATATCATGGAATGTACAGAATAAAATCAATATCCAATATCAAACTTATATTTGGATGATATCAATGTAAAAAAATTAAGTGAAAATGTGTACACATACCTGTTAAAAGGTAATGAGCTGTGTGTTAACAAATGTTGAAATTATATTTTGTTTACAAAAAAGCACAAAAATAGTACTTGCATCACATTATGACTATATAGCTGGAACAATCATAGGCTTTTTCAACCAATACAGACATTTAAAAGAGTTCTTTTTAACTCTTTTGTTCAAAGTTCATTGCTTTAAACTACTCACTGGAGGTCCATAGCCACGGGTACCTTTGTCAATAACTTCAGGGGCCATGTATTGAATTGTTCCTGTTCGTAAATTACAAAACAACTTTTAAAGCCCACGTGAAAACGGTAAAACATATAAAACAAGAATTCTGAATATTTTTCAATATGTCTTGTTACACTTTGCACATTTACAACAAAAAATTAAATAAATAAGAAATATACAAGTGCAGAGACCCTGCAGAGACAATTGGACATATTCTCCAGGAATGCTTGCTTCCTAAAGAAAACAGAAAAAAATTTAGTAATCTTCTACAGAGCTGAACACCAAACTATTAGGCCCACTCATAGAACTAGTAAAAACAATTAACTTTCTGGAACTGACGGGTATACATCATTAAAAAACTAAACATTTGGAGAATGAAGAAATAGAAGAAGAAGAAGAAGAAGAAGAAGAAGAAGAAGAAGAAGAAGAAGAAGAAGAAGAAGAAGAAGAAGAAGAAGAAGAAGAAGAAGAAGAAGAAATATGAAAAACGCAAGTGAAAGTGAAAGCCATAAACATAGAGTTCTCTGATTAATCAAAATAAAAAAAAAACAAATAAAAATTCAAAGTTAAAGATTAAAAATAAAAATTTTAAAAGAGATAGCATCAAAGAGTACCTGCAAATGTGTCTGCACATGGGTTGATGCCTGATAACCTTTTTGATGTACCAAAGTCGGATATTTTCAAAATTCCGCTGTATGTGTTGACAAGGACATTGTCCCCTTTAATATCACGATGGACAATTTTGTTGCTATGCTGAGGAATAAAATAAAGTCATTGCAAATAAAAATCGGAAAATAGAGTTCAAAGGGTACTTTTTCTTCACTGCAAAAAAAAAAAATTCAAGAAAAAAAATGTTTCAAAAAGCTTGAATTTATCCAACATAATTCAAAGAAAACAGAACAAATGTCGATTGTTAAATATCTGTACATTTAAGTCTTAAATTATTAATGAAAAATATTTTAGATTGATAAACTACTAATACCAGGCTCATTTATTCTTCTCTCTTCACATAAAGTTATTGTTAAAGAGTGTTTAACATCTTGATTAAAAAAATGGAAATGGATTAAAGACGGGTGAGAAATATAAACATGTGAAATTGGTAGCTTGAAACAATTTTAGAATTTAACTTAAAGTAGCTAACTTGAATACAAGTAGCTGCAAAAGATCAGGAGAGTCAACTTCCATGTCGATTCTGATCTATTGACTTAATTGCTTTGCAATTTGCTTGTTTCTCTCATGGAACAGCAAGATATAAACATCATTGCATATCTATATTTCTGAGGGGAAGAGAACCTTTAATATTTTTCAACACAAAGAGCCAAAGTTGCAAGCAAGGCCAACAACTTCCTGTGTGTTTACACTTTGTTAGTGAATGATATAGAGTTTCCTGTATCCAGTATTCTTCGATTAACAATCTCAGTACCAGATAGATAAACACAATGGAAAGAGTAAGTTAGATGACAACAACAACAATAGCTACAAATGATCATCATCCTCACAAAAAAAATCGATGATTCTAAGAATATTCTCTCTTACCCATTAAACTTGTTTCAATGCCATGTTCATCATACCAGAACTATTTCTAGTTAAGCTGAAAAAGCTTAAACTAAAAAGCAAAGCACATGGGTGCCTCCCCC
>BMAT01010157.1:9084-23975 GCA_019649035.1 Elysia marginata | reverse complement strand
GAGAGAGAGAGAGATTGAATTTGAACGATTGAAGCATGGAATAGAAAATAGAGAAAGATAGCAAGAGATAAGTAGAAGAAAGGGAGGAAGCGCAGCTGAATGAATCGGAAAAGGTGAGCAAAACTGGTGAGTTTCAGTTTCAGTTTTGTGAGACATTTTTCCTGGAAAAAAATTCGGCACCGTTTACGCAGTGATACATTTGATGTCATATAATATAGCAGACGCCTAGCCTAATACCAAGGAAAAAGGATTCATTTTTGTTTGTTAAATCTAGATCTAGTTGTTGTTTTTAAGCAGTGCCCACATGCACAACCCTACTTGTCTGTGTGTATGAATGAGTGTGGAAAATGTTGACCCGGGTCAACAAAATTACGGTCATGTAATAATTATAACCTAGGCTAGTGGTGGCCTATGTTTTATTAGCGATATATTGAAGCAAATTGATTTTCCGCGGATGTATTATAATAATATAATGATAACTACTGATATAAGACTGATATAAGAATTTTAAGTTCGTACTCATATGCTTAATATTTACACTAACTTACAGATTTATACAATTGCTAATTTTTATCATTGACTATGCTATACACTTTATGGATACATGTCTTGCATTATACGGTTTATTTCCACTTCTATTTTTATTCATTTATTTTAATTCTAAATAATCATAAGTTATTGCTATTTTATTCAGTATTATAATACACAGATTAAATTACCTTATGTATTTTAGAATGCTTTAAATATGTGAGCTGTGATAATCAATACTGTTGTACATGTGGGATTAATGATTTGATGTTTTAGTTACGGTACCTATATGATCTATGCTTTTTAAGCGTCTTACCTATGTACAACCAATTTCTCAAAATAGGATCAATAAAGATTTATTCTATTCTATTCTAAAACTGGGTGGTGGATTATTTATTGACAATCAGATATGAATTTTTAACCGGGGTTCTTGTCACCACGACTCATTCTGGAAAATTGTGCATTATTGTCCGAGGGCAAGTCTTGACATCCTGTCTCAGTCATAGTAAAAGAGAGCGTACCCTGTCTTCCTCCTATTTGGCGAATTTCGTTTTTCCTAAGCCAACACGCTAGTTTACCGTTCGCTCTGCAAACTGCCGTTTGTTGTTTACTGACAGCAATTTTGGCGGGAACCGAAGAGCAGAAGTCCGTCATATTTAGCTACCGCAGAATTTCGCCGATCCGCGGAATACTGTGATCCCTGTAAAATTAAATCACCACAACTTGTTGAAATCTAGACTGTAATTCAACCTATTCTTCGTCTCTGAAATCCTGAAACTCAGGCAAAGTTCTCGGACTATCGATATATCTCAGCCTCACCTCCAGGGACCTGTTCCATGAATATTTTAAAGAAGCCTTTCTCTGAAACAGAGCCAAGGTATCTAACAATGTTCTTATGACTAAGTCTCATGTGCAGCTTGATTTCTTCATGTAGAGGTTGGACCTCTCTGAAAAGTAAAGAAAAGAAAACAGAAGATGAAAAAAAAAAAGTAATGAAGACATAATGAAAACTTTAGAAGACATAACAAGCTTATTTACTTTGTTTTGCATTTACAGTATTTTAAAAGATATATGTTTGTCAGTATATAAGGTAGTTTGATCGTGCCTGTTATATTTGATAAGCAGCGCATAAAACTCTTTGAGACATCGCAATTATAATGAGATCTATGTGTAGCTCCAAATTATGCATATCTTTATACCAAATATCATTTTTGAACATGCAATAAAACTTTTGAAAGAATGTGCAGATTCAAGATCCAAGTCACTAATCTCCCATCTCAATGATGAAAGAGCAGCAGGTAAGAGCATGAGTTATTGTACAGATATGACTCTTGTATTTGCAATATCAACAGCCTGCAGGATGTTGATAGACATGGTCTTATCTTCAACACAAGGCTCTCATTGTGTTTTCAAAAGTTCTTGTATGAATAAATATGTTAGGTCATAACCAATCGCCTGCTATGAAAATGTAAACTATATATGTGGAGTTGCGAAACTTTGACATTTCAAGATATATTCATTGTTTAAAATGTCCTTAAAAACTCTTTCATGCAGAGTGGTTAGCGTGTCGGACTCGCGATCTGGAGGTCGTCGGTTCGATTCCCGACCATGCCATGTTGCAGTTGCCTTGGGAAAGCAATTTACCCGAACTTTCCCCAGTCCACCCACCTGTAAAATGGGTACCCAGCTACAGGCAATTCTTGAATTTGTGATATGCGCCTGCAACACCCTGCATATGGGTTTTAAGTGGCCTTAAATGTACTGGTCTGCTGGGGCATTAGTGGCGCTGCTCTTGTGGCGACACAGTTACGCTGAGTAACGAAGCCAAATTTCCCGAAAAGGATTAATAAAATGAATTAAAAAAAAAAAAAATAAAATTATGACCTGAGTTGCTCCACTTGGAAGATAGAGAATCAGCAAGAATCATTCTTACAAAAGAAAAAAGGAAAAACAAATTTACAGGTTTAATATTAGAAAGGATTTAAAGAGATCAACAACCTATCCCCTAATTGAATATCTAATTTCCAAGCATTATTTCAGTGGTTCTATAAATTATGATGAAATACATAATTAACTTTTATTACGAGTAATTTCTGTTAAATCATGATCCTTCTTCTCCATTTATTTATCACTGCAACTTGCCTCATTTTGTATGCTGCTACATATGCATCCAGTCCTGTGACCATGAGCTTACTCCTTCTATGTACATTATCTAGACTTGCTTATCCAATTTATGCCTGAGTGCTGCCAGTTGACCACTGAGCTTTGATTGACAATCTAGGCATCAACATGGACAACGTAGCTGACACCTGTCGTCTCACCTAGTTGAAATTTCATTAACAATGCACTAAATATTAAACATTAAGGTTTTCAGCATCAAAAGAATTGGGTTTACTTACTGCTGGTATTTCTCTGGTACTTCCTTCACAGCCACCTTTATCTGGGTCTTTTTGTCTCTTGCTGCATATACGGCTCCATATGTGCCTCTACCCAACAGAATTCTCTCAGCTTTCTCATCCAGATCATACTCATACTGTTTAAAAAGAAAAAAGAAAAAAATCATAACTTTTTCCATTGACTATTTATGTGTTTCATGTATATATTAGCCAACATTAACTTTTAACTTTGCTTGTTGAAAGCAACTTTCATTTTATCTTAAATGTAAGAAATTTCCCTGCAAGAAGCATTATGTGTGAATGTGTACCACACTGACTACAGGCCGTATAGATTGGGGGAAATTGACACGGAGAGGTTATGTGCTTTTAAAACAAAACTATGAACTCTCTGTCTGATAAAAAAGGTTGTATTAGAAATAGCAAAAACAAGGGAAAGTTAATGACTTGGCAGGTTAATAGATCTTTTTTAATTCTAAGAAAGAGGCATGGGATGCCATTGGGAAAAAAACTTACGTCCACAACATCATCAATATCATCGTCATCAATGAGACAGTCAGGACTGATAGCCAATTCACTCATCATGGAGTAGAACCTTCAGAGCAAAAAATAAAAAAAACTAAATTGTTTTAGATATCCATTATACAAACTTATATTCTTTTATGGGGCAAATGATAATGTCGATACAATCTTGTACAATTTGAGATGTTTCCTAAACAACTTTGCAATTCTTATTTCATAAAACGTGAATACAAGTCTATTGAAATATATACTTTTTTGCTATCGCTTTTATAAGGTGTCAATACAAGTCTTTATAAATCACTAAATTGTTTCCTCAGATAGCTATACAAATTTTTTTAGCAGGATATGTATTCCCAAATCAAATCAGTATATTGAGCGCAACAGGTAATTTTTACTGATATTAATAGTATAAACCTATACAAGTAACAACAGCACTCTGCTCAATACTTTAAAGACAACTTTCTATTTGACAACCAAGCTTGAAATCAGCAATATTTTCAAGACAATAAAAGTAGAGTAAAAATTTAATTTTAATGAGGATCTTGTTACCTCTGTGCCTGTACATCAGAAGAAAAAAAGATGTGGTAATCATCATCAGAGATGTCTTGCACATACAGGAATATAGCCCTGGAGTCACGTTTGTAAAGGCTGTTTGGATGATAGATAGGTAAAATTTTTTCAAAATGCAAAATAAAATCATTAAATACCAAAACTACATGAAACAGCTAATGCACATAAACATTTGTTCCATCGAAATGTATAGAGTATTTCACGAGCTTGAGATTAAAGTGTATGACCAATTTGTGTCTCTGCTGCTTACATAGGCCTTTCTAAAGCAAGCCTCTTGTTAATGATAATCCTTTTCATAATGTTTGAGGATCTTGCCACTTTACTTGTGAGAAAGAAAAAAGTTATGGGATATGTTAATTTGGTAAAACGACTAATGGAAAGCCTTTTAGCCTCTTGGTTTAGTTAATGATAAAAAAATATTTGCCAATCCTAGTTGACCAGGAATCTTAAAATAAAACTAAGGCAAATCTATTTGTGAACCAAACGCTTTAGTTGATGTTATAAGGCATTAAACAAAATAATGGATAATTTTGTTTCAGCATAACTCATATGCACCATGATTGATTTCCACTGCAATATTAAAAACTTTCTTTTCTCTGCCTCTGACATTGCTCTGCAATGACCCTGTTAAAGCATTGGATAATTCCTCAGTCTTTAAAAATTAGCTCAGCCTACCTCACTCTTTTAATTGTATCTGCAGGAAAGGTCCAGTCATTTGGCCTGTGGTCTTTAGGATCCTGCCACACATGCCACAATCTCACATTCTGTAAGGGTTACATAAACAAGGAAGTAAAAGAGAAAATATTCAGTAATGAAAATGCCAAAATTGTGAAACAGCACATAAGGGGCATAATATGAAAAAGGTCAAAATGGAGAACAGGCATACATACCTAGTGAGGTATAACATACAAAACATCAAAATGGAGAAGAGGCATATATATCTAGTGAGGCGTAACATACAAAACATCAAAATGGAGACGAGGCATATAACTTGATAATACCATTCTTTTCAGAATATCTCTGTTTTGCAAAGTGCATGAAAATTTTGAATTTTTTTCTCGGTTGTAAAAAACCGTTAATGTAGTATTCCCAATTCAAATACATAATCAAATATAGGAACAAGTACTGAAATATGCACTGTGAAGTAAAAGCATTAGTTTTACCTTTTCTTGAATTTCTGTATTGACTTGAATATAGCTTGGGATAAATTCTCTGTTGGGTTCCAAAATCAAAACCTACAAAATTGATTAAAGGAAAAAATTATGCAAATTGCAACTCTTTGTCAAATCACAAACATGGTAGCATTTATCAGTTGAGCCTTTTTATAATAACAAGAATCTTATAAATACAATGTGAGTTGATGGAGTTTAACCCCTTCGTGACATATGACGTACGTTGTACGTCCTATTTGTCGTGCCAAGATGCAGACATGATGTACATTGTACGTCCTCAAATCAGCCGGTTTTGCCGTTCCGTATGACGCTTAGTCGTACAATGTACGTCGTGTTTTCCACTGTGTAAGAGGGGCATTTGACGCAGACTTATTTCAAATCTGACAATATAATTGGAGTTCAGCGATTATATAAAAATATACAAATAATCCCTACTCTAACCAAAAACTGCCACGTCATGGCGATTGACAGAACCTACGTCAAAAGGGGTTAAAATTTTCTATGCCACATTGCTAAATCAATTAATGTTTTAATGTGGGACAGGAATCGCTCATAATCAGACTCATAACTTTTAAGTATATGAGAATTTTAGAGGCAATTAACATAAAATGGTCGGATAAGAGGATCTTAGAACTATTGGCCTAATATTTTAAAATATGATAATGTCTTACTAACTCATTAGATATCTAAAAAGATAAAAGTGAACTACTGAATATTGGGGAATACTTAAAAAAGTTGTTCTAAATGGGATTTTTATATACTGACAAAGATTTGAATATTAAAAATGAACACAGATCTCCATGTTGTACAAAATTTTTGTGTAACTGAGCTACAAAAAACAACAACTGGAAAATATGAAAAAAAAAAGCGACTTAAACCCACTGAGGTAGCATTGCTTCCTTTACTATTTCCTGTGTGCCTTCTGACCTGCTGCATCATTTCTCCTTATTCGGATGCCTTTCATTCCTTTAACTATGTAAGTGTCAACGGGACAATTATATTGGAATTTATTTTCTAAAACTACACTTATGGACATTTTGATGTACAAATGAATGTGTGACACTTTTTGGGTTAATATTGATAACTTTGTTTACATGTGTTTAAAAACTGATCACTATCTTAATCTTGCTCTTTGGGTTTCAAGATGGCAGCGGATGGTTTTTGCTTTGCCCAGCTGCTCCGGAAGCTCAATATCTTTTATTCATATCTATAGGCACAAGAAATATATTTATAGACGATTGGGCCTTAATTTAGTTCAATTTTTATTTATTTATGCCATTTCGATTAAGATTTCCAATCTTTAAAATTTATTGAAAGATGTAGATCTAGATTGGAATCAAGTGATAGATCTAGTCTAAGCTAGATTTTTTTTTCATATGCAAAAAGGTGCCATGTATTCTTTGGGAAATACGCTTGTTTCATGAATCATTGAATCTGCACTGAAAATACAAAAAGAAAACGTCACAACTTCTAGAAACATTCTTTTCTTTCGATCTAGATCTAAACCGAGACCTTTGATCTAGATATCTACAGTGTCGGAATCTAAACATGCTCCAGATTAAATCTACAAGTAAAATTAAACCTACAAAATGAGTGGTGCAATTGCTGGCAATGGAAATTCTCAATTGCAGAAGAATAAACCATATTTTTTTACGCCAAAAAGGGCTTTGAATAAAAAAAATAAAAAAAGTAAATTTACCTGGCAAAATAAATCTGATTTTTAAGGACAATAATAAATGTGCAGTGCTGACATTCGAAAACTCAGTTCATTATACTTGTGCGCTCGATTTTTTTCCGGAAATGTCACAAGACATCTGATGAAATTCGTCACCCCCAGGACATTTTAGTGGAAGTTGTATGTTGTCTTACTAAACCAAAGGTAGTATTCATTGGTACATTACCTGTGATAAATTTATGGTACAGGGCTCAGCATTTGAGGTCAAATCATTTTTGGAAGTTTTCATTGACTCATTGGAGGTCAAATCATTTTTGGAAGTTTTTATTGACTCGTTGCCTTCATTTGACATCGATCAATCATTTACCACAATTATTAACGACAAAATTCCCTCTACTTCTATTTTAGACAGCGAGTTTACCTTGTGGAGGCTGCATGCCGTCCCATTCTACTGTAGATCAAATAGAGCCTTCTGCAAATGATATTAATCATTCTGCATCGCAATATACCCTCGATGATCTACATCTACAATCTATTACTGATGTCCTGGACAATTCATTATCAGAAGGGCCGACATACATACTACGAAGTGAATTCGAACAGTTCAAAACCAGTATTATGGCCGATATTTTGAATTTGAAAAATAGAGTGTGTCAACTTGAAGAGAAACTTGACCCACAAAACTCCGCAAGTCTAGACCTAAGTCATAAGTCAAGATCTGACAAATCTTGTCAGGCTATGTGTCATCATACAAGCTCTACTTCCCCTAAAACTACTACGTCCAATAGTGCGATAGAAGTACTTGATTCTACACCTATTACTCCATATAGGGATGCTTTGCTAAGTTGTAATACTTGTGTGGAAAGTGTGACGACTACCTCATTCACCAGCATCGGGCGGGTCAAATCAAGATCCAAAAAGAATGCGACCGCTCAAGGCAAAGTTCAACAACAAACCCCGCAACAGGATGACATACATAGAACAGCGCCTCAAAGGAACCAACATCATTTACCTAAAATAGACCAAGATATTCAAGAACCATCCATTTCAAAACCTCAAGAAACTCTTCATTACATCTTTGGGGACTCAACCATTAAAGGTATTTACCCTGGTGCCATGTCTTCATCCGCTAGAGAAAGGGTTGAAATATTTTCCTGGGCTCGTGCACGGATGGAGCATCTACTTTAAAAAATCCAAGATGTTGATCCTGCGGCTTCTGACATGAGAGTTACTATTCATGCTGGTTTCAACGACTCTCAGATTGATCTAAAAATATCGTCCAATGTATACCCTAAATTGGTAAATTTGTTGCATGTCAAATTCAAAAATGTTGTTGACATAGCTTTTTCTTCTATTATATTGCCTACTGCGCCAGGAGCTTGTCTAGACTAAGCCTATAAAAACAATACTATGCTTAAAATATTTTGTTCCAGTAATAATCTAACATTTATTGATAACAGCAGGCAGTCTCCATTTTAATACAGACAATGGTGCTCCAAGGCGACAATTTTATGCAGGGTTTGCTAAACTAAATAAAATGTGGACAAGTACTTTGGCTAAAAATATCAAATGGAGACGAGATGGTTCTCCACTTTTGAATTATTCTAATAAATATTTTGATATGCAAATTAAAACAGCATCTTCAGCCCTCAGCCCTCAAATTAAAAAACCATCTTCAGTCCCCGAACCCAAAATCCCTAAAGCAAAAACAACGGAGCTCAGTGGTGATCTACGTGAGGCGTTGGTGAATATTCTAAACTGCCTTCTTACTGACTAATCATGTCGAACGTTCCCATCAATTCATGTACGTGGCTCCAACTAGGTGGAATTAAAAGTTGTCACTTAAATGTCAATCATTTGGGTGGCAAACTTGATGAAGTGCGTCAAATCTTATTGAATAACGATATTGACATTTTTGGTATGAGTGAGTCTCGTTTGAGTGATAGAGTAAATGACAATGAGATTTTTGTTCCTGGATTTGCTCTAGTTCGTAGAGACCCTGGTTTTGATTTACATACAGGTTTATGTGTTTACATAAATTCTGACATAAATTTTATTCGTAGGAAGGATTTTGAACCATCGACTGTTGAATGTTTATGGCTAGAGATGCTACGACCTAGAAAATCGATTCTTGTTGGTTTTTTATACAGGAATACAAAAAATGCAATTCTTTGGGAGGATCTATTCTCAACTATGCTAGATGACGTTATTTCCTTATATAAAAGTTTTATTTTGCTTGGTGATTTTAACACTGATCTTAATATTCCTCAAAAGCGTTGAAATACACTTGTTTTCTCTTTTCAATTGAACCAGTATGTTCAGAATTATACTCACGTCACTGATTACTCAAGTACTCTGATAGATCATATATATGCTGAAAAAAGTCTTGGTATTAAGGAAATTTGTGTTGTTCCTTAGGGATTAAGTGATCATTTTCCCATTTGTGCTACACTAAATAAATCTTGATAGAGTTAAAATTGTACACAATTCCCATATTTATTAATATTTACTATGTTTGATGTTATTAGATAATGTGTTGATTGTAATTGATGTCTTTATATCAGTTACTACATTTTTTTTCTATCTTTCTTGTTCTCAACACCATCAATATTATCATCGTCGTCATCCTTTCTTTTTCATGTTTTTTTTATTTTATTTTTACTATATTTGACTATCATTTTTACCATCTTCATTTCTCATCATCATCATCATCTCTGGTCATCATCAACATCAACGACGACATCATCATCCTCATCATCATTCTCTCTCACCGCTAAATGTTTATTAACAATGTTATTTTTTTATGAATGTTCATCATGCTATCATAATATTTTTAACTGGCCTTAGCTTACAATTGCTTTTCAATTTATATAGTTCCTTTGATTGTTTCAAGATATTTCATTATGTAATAATATCATGTTTATATTTAACGGCCAAATGAAAAAAGGCACTGTGCCTAATTTGCTACCGTGGTAAAATAAAATAAAATTCAATTCACCAGCATCCAAACATGTTTTTTTTTTGTTTTATTTTTAAGGTTTCTAAATAATTTGAATTTTCAGTTGATAAACTTAAAAGTATACCTTAAATGTCTGTGACACATTCTACATGCCATGTAAGGCAAAATTTTGAATTTCTCAAAGAGAACCAAATTAATTTTCAAATACACCACTCACGGGAAACTGACTGCTTGTTAGCTCTGAGAATGACTTTGTCACCTCAATGAAGAAATCCATCCAAAAACTGAAAAGCTGAACAAGAGAAAGGTAAAAAAAATATAAGCAAACACACCACAGCACATTCATAGTAACAATAACAGAACCCTAACCATTTCATTACAATAAATCATGCAATCTAAGCGCTAACAGCTGAAACTTTTAAACCTGCATTCTAATTTACAATTGTGAGTCATTGATAAAACTTCGAGCTATGTTTAAGATGTGATGCCACGTCAGACTTTGGGGATAACTAAAAGATTGCAGGACACAATCTTGTGTGAAGGCATGATAAACTGAAAACATTGGGAAAAAAAAACAACAAAAAAACAAATTTGAGTTCATCAATGATCATCACACTAAGAACACAAAACCTATGTGAGTTGTGTGTGATGCTGGCAAGAGGTCACAAAATTTGAGTCCCTTGTAACTCTTACATGAATCCTTTAAAGAAAAGGTAATTTTGCTTTGATATGGCTTAAGTCTGAAAATGATTAACTAAACCACTTAGGCAGTGAAAATTGTCTTCAACCAAAACCATTTTTTGTTTCAGGCTCAAACGTAAAATTAAACTAAATTGAAATTTAAATGTTTATGTTGGTATTCAACACAAAAACCTACCTGACTGTCCTTACTTGTCACATCTTTGTTTTTGCTTTTCTTAAATCTGCTTATGAGAGCTATATTGCCCACTGTAGACTTTAAATACCTGAAATAAGATAACGTTGTATATATGAAGCATAAAAATGTGATATTTATTATGTTAAGCCCATAAATTAGCTTGAGCAGTCACTGTATTCAGACAAAAGAGTGTTGTGTTGTATGAATGGTTTAAACACAGACAATATCAATATTTCCTACTCAAATTAGAAGAATAAATTTAAAATATTTGCTATATTATAATGAAAATGAAAAAAAAGGCAACTAATTTTTTGCGCTATGGTTGATTAGACGAAATGGAAAAAACTTTTCATGTCCAGATAATCAACCAATTTGCACTTACCATTCAGGAGGTTCTAGCCTGTACATGCAGTCCGCTGCTTGGACTGCCTTATTGTAGTCCTCAGCTAAGACGCTGATCTCAAAGAAGGTTGCCACGTCCCAATAGTTGGTCAGTGAAGATAAGCTGCCTTTCTTGCCAATCAGGTTGTTTAATGTAATACCTTAAAAACAGACACCCAATAGTTTTTTGCAATTGTTTCAGGCAAAATTTTAAATAAATTTCCTTACAAAAAAAATGTGCACAGCAGAAATGAATAATTATGTAAGCAAAAGAAGAAAGGACTAAGTCCAGAAGTTTTGACTGGTGGAATGAATCACATTTTGTAAATTGTGAAAGCACTATTTTTCTAACATAAAAAAACTCACCAATTCTTTGGAGTTCTGAACATGAAGCAAAATCTTTGCCGGAAATGACTAAGAGAGTAGCGAGATTTATTCCAGCATATTCATTAGGCTGCACTTCAAACCCTTTACGGTACCTGAGAAAAGTGATATAGTGGAAGTCAATTAAAACCTTATTGTTGCAAAGTCTAAATAAAATATTTTGGTTTGTACAAATAGTTTATCTGTTAAAATGAGCTGCTTTTTTTAAGGAGGAGAGCATCAGTTATATAGACTATTTCTCCCTACCTATTGCAAATTCATTTTAGATCTGATTTATAAGATGCTTAACTATAAAAGCAAAAGTGGTATACACAGCATCCACTTAAAATATAACAGCAATCGTAATATAAAATCAAAGATAAAACACACAGGTGTAAAGCTTGAAAACAGATGAGAGGTGGAAAAAATAACTTACCAACTAATAGCATTGTGCAAAGCATCCTGATCAGTATAATCTGAATCAACAAACTTGTCTTTGTAGATTCGCCCACACAGGCAAATCATATCTGGAACTTGAGTTTCAGATTTGTTAATAGCCTATGGAAAAAGGTTTTAAGAAGAAAAAGGGGATTATTAAAAAAGTAGGCAAAAATACTGTGATGATGAACAAAAATGTTTCGATATTAAAAAGATGTGGCTATGATGATAGGCATTTAACAAAATATTTGGAAAATGCACCATTAATTAGCTCTTTCAATTGAAGATAACCTAAGGAAGAAAGCAAGTCTGAGTGGATCAGATCTGCATTTGGCAGGGTTATTAAAAAATCTCATTATCTTTCTTTTCTTACCTTCAAAATGACATCGAGAGCTTTCTGTCTGTTCCCGTTTCTAAATTAAAAAAATAAACATCAAATTATTTTTTTAAATACAACAGATTAATGAAAAAAAAAACCAAAAGCCATGCATTGCAAAAATATCATTCATTGTTATGAATATTTTACAACATGAAGGCTTTCAAACCCTGGACAAACAGCCCATGTATATACAATATCAAAAGATTTTAGATTCTTACTGATTCAATAAATATCTTTGCAAAGTTAATATTGCTAACACTACTCTTTAAGTCCAACACATCTTTCAATAATAGAAGCCTTCAACACCAAATTTGTCATGGTCAAGAGCTCTGTCCATGAAAACTAACTAATCAAATGCTATATAACAATTTAAATAATGATTACATTTACAAATTTGGAAATTCAAGTTCTATGTTTTAAAAAAAAATGCATTTTTTGCACGCTAGGAACAAAATACCTGTTTAAAGCAAAGGCATACAAGTTTTGGATGCCCTGGTTAGTCTCTAGCTTAATGAAAGGAAAATGGCTGACGTCCTCGACAAGTTTGACCATGGACTTGTAATCCTGTTCAAGATTTCAACATTTCATTAAAAAAAAAAAAAGAAAAGAAAGAAAAGGCAATATTTAGACTAAGTAACACAGAAACTTTAGAAAAATACAAAAAGTGAAAACGTTAGCTTTTTTTATCACACTTTTGTCAATAAAGCTCTTTATTTCAGTTCTTCTCTCTTCCCCTTATTTTTCAGTACCGGCTCTGGGGCCTAGCGGTAAGACACTCGCTCAGAGATGAGGAGGTGTGGGTTCGTTCCCCGGCCGAGTCAAACCAAGGACTTTAAAATTGGTATTCGCAGCTGATCCAGCTAGTGTCTGGCATTATGGATTTAGTGCTAAGTCTGGTCAGGATAATGTGACTGGGTGTGGTGTATGCGAGCGCTCCTTACATCACAGTGTGGCAGCACGCTTTCAATTGTCCCAAGCGCCGTCTCTGATATAACCTTGTAGTTGAAAAGAGACGTTAAAATTCAAACAACCAACCAACCCCTTATTTCTCTTCTTATATCCTTTTTCTAAATTTTCTTTCTCACTGCTGCAACGGTTCAATGGTCTCCATCTTCCTCCATATCTTTTCTTTGCCCCATAAAACTTGTGGAGAAAAAACCCCACAAAATTTGTAATAATAAGAGAGAGTCACAGAAAAAGGGAGTTCGAGCAAAATACTGAAAAAATACTAATATACAAAATTATTCAGCCTTTTAAAATTGCCAAAACTGCCAAAACATGGTTAGGTTATATAATTTTTTTATCTTATATTCTCCTCCATTAACAAAATATCCTCTTATTTTCAAAACATTTTAGAAAAATAGAGATAGCTGAAAATGATTTCCGAAATGATAATAACTGTAGAGAGACGATAGTGAACTATTCACACTGTGAGCAGGGGTAAACAAATACATCCCACCTGCTCACGTGACCTAGCTGAACGGCTTTAGGTCTGCAGGCTTTTGAGCAATTAGTCTGTATCCAAGTCGCCGAAGAGCAACATCGTCCTTTAAGACGTCTTGGATGTGGCCTCGGCAAAAACCACCAACGGTAAGCTCTGCAATTACTAAAAATTTGCTGTCATATACATAGAATAGGCACAGAGAAAAAACAATTTCATTGAAAAAATTTAATAACTACACACCTGAACTTCTCTGAATGATATGAGCATGTTGAGAACAGTGTCCACCGTCAACAGTTGGGGGTCATCCAAGCGAGTTCGCATTCCAAGAAGGGCCTTGACAAAATATGAGAAGAGAGTCAGTTTTTTTTTATTTTATGTAAAGCAAAATAAGAGTAGAGAGTCATTTGGTTTTTTTTATGTAAAGCAAAAATTAGATGTCAGTGACAATGCATAAAGTAACTCGAGCCTGCTTCTGTGAAGGTTCCAAAAGTTTTGCAGCCAGTCCAAATAAATCGGATGTTGCAATTTTCACATACTGAGGCATTGCTATTTTGAGCAATGCATTTTTCTGAGCTTCCAAATACAAAAAAAAGTAATTCAATATTAAAAGTTTTTGTATTGAAAATATACAGGAAAGAAAGAGAGAATGGACTTTTGAAAGGCTTTTTCTCAAATTGCGATTTCCAACACTCTACTCCCTTGCATTGGTCTTACAACATAATTAACAAAGAGATGCATTTTCAAAACACAGCATTAAAAAAGACTTTATAATAGCCCTACTAACTCTGAGCATGCTACTGAAATGTGTGCTTCAATCCAGTTAGGTGAAAAAAATATTTACATGTGCTATTTCAAAGATGCTGCTCCTTAATATTACTCTATGTGCGTTTCAAAGTACAAAACCATATTGGTGAACTTATATCTAAAAAGCTCACTTAAGTTTTATAATTAGTGCAAAAGATGTAGTCATTATAAGCTAAATGTAGACACATTGCTGATTGCTGAAAGATACACACGATCAGTTTCAAATTCTGATCATTTGTGAGGATCTTTCAATTATTTTTAAAAATGTACACTATGTACACACACAAAATTATAAAACTTATTTTACATTTGAATGTGGAAAAGTATCTTGATCCCTTGTCTGCCCGGTAGGTTATCTGCCCCTAACATAAAATTTACAACAAAAA
>BMAT01010156.1:135870-146680 GCA_019649035.1 Elysia marginata | reverse complement strand
CTGTAGTCATGTTCTACTGTAATCTTTTGACTAGATGTTTCATTCTATAGGCCTAATCTGTTTAAACATGTTACATGTAATACTATTAAGCTAGCTTTATTTTGTCCGGAAATGTTATGGATGAGAGCTCATATTTGAAACAGAGAAAGAATCATAGAATGGAAATTTTGTTATCATTTGATTCTCTTGGGTGACATATGGAGCCCGATTTCGGATGTTACTTGCACATAACCAAAACATTTTATGTAGGGAAGCAACCAAGAATTTGCACGAAAATCTTTAATCTCAATTGAGAGCACAATTAATAAACTGAGAAATCAAACCTTTTCAATAACATTTACATCGTTGTTAGAGGGATTTTAAGACAAATTACATTCTCAACAGTTGGTCTTCAGGGGACATAACCAAATGACATTGACTTAGGTGAACAAGGGAGTTAAATATATGCAAGTGCTTAGGTATAATTTTTGGTGTAGGGCACAAAAATATATAATCAAGTTAACTGAAAATTGACTTAAGCATTATTGGACTTTACAATGTTGCACATCGGTCCATAATTTTTATTTTTAATTTACATCTTTTCTCAGATTCAAGAAAAATGTCTCAACATTAATCATGAGACCATTTAAAGTGTATGTAACAGAAACTTTTCAAGTATCAGCCAATTTGTGATTCATCACTGAATGCTGACAGGACATTCAAAGTCTCATCATTCTCAACATCTCACGTAAAAACTTGAACATTATGAAAGCGAAAGATGGAGGAATCTATTGAGACTAATGGGAAAACCACAGCTGATGATGTTGGGGTTGGTGGAAATTTGTCCACAAAAAGTGAGGCTCCTAACCAGGACGGAAATGTTGTGATTATTGAAAACTTGGGTGAGAACATCTCTGATAATGTTGACGGTTTGGATCCTTCACTGCTGAGATATGTTCAACAACTTCTGGTGCAGGCAGGCGGCCAGCAATATGTTGTTATTGTTGAGAACGGAGGTAACTCTGAGCAGACTTTTCGGATTGAGCTGTTGTCAGGCGATGGGGCAGAAGGCTGTGATGACCTCAATAATCCTGTTTCATCCTATGTCGCCACCTCAGCCGCATCCACTGCTGTCACCACTCATGGCTTGACTTCAGATGTTACTGGTGCAGTTTTAGCCGAGGTCAATGTTGACAATTCCCCTCCATTTACTGCTGCTAGCCTTCCTGAACAGCCCTCTTTCTGTGTGGAAACACAACCATCAGTTCAACAAGCTGTATCTACAAACGTCAGTTTGAGTACAGATTTGCCTTCTGTTGGCAGCAGTTGTGATCCCACTCTACATCATACCTCTAGCACAGGGCCTAGTTATTTAGACTTCAAGTTGGCACCTCAAACGTCCCCTACTGCCGAAAGTCTACTGGACATTGCTCATAAAATAATCACCAACAAGGAACAAGATGCAACATCCATGTCCAAGCTCGTATCAGGCAAAGGTCATCTGTCTTATGATCCACTGAAGGAGGGAGAGAAACACAAGCCAGAGTCTGTCATTACTATGTACCTCTCTTCACCAAGCGAACTAAAAAACAAACTTGAAACCTTGAAAGACAACTCGCCCGTCATCGTAGTGCAAGCTCAAACTGACCTGGTCAATCCGAACCGCTCAGGAGACACGCCTGGACATGAAACTCAACCAGTCGCAGCAGCTGCGGGTAAGATAGTCGCGCCAACGATTGCTAGTCCTAAAGAAGTCACAGGAATGGGGTCTGTTGATCTTGCCAAACCTGCGTCCTCAGAGCAGGTGGTGGAGTCGCCAGCAGGGGGTTTGTCTGGCGAGGAGAGTGTGGTGTACCGGTGCCAAGAGTGCGGCTACTCCAGCCACAATAAACATTACTACAAACAGCATGTGGATCTCGTCCACAACGACGACCGCCCATACAAGTGCCCACACTGTGACTACGCTGGCAAGCGTCGGCATGCCCTGCTGGAACACATGGTAGTCCACTCCAACAACCGGCCGTTCACATGTGGACATTGCAACGCCAGCTTTAGGAAAAAGGTTTGTTGAACTTTGTATACAATACAGTCCAGTTTGGGTGTTTAGAATCCAGGGGAACAAATTTTAGCTTCGAATTACTCAAAAATCAAAATCGGTAAGCAAAAGAAGATAAAAAAATCAGTTTTTTAAGTAGGGTTTGAATACAAAGTGTTAAAATTTTTCAGGCTTGAAAAAGTTGAATGAACTGGACTCAGCTGTATTTTTTTTTTTTTTTTTTGATGACTTTGAATGAACCAATGCTTTTGTGTGTCTGCATTTTTTTTTTTCTCAAGGTACCGGTTATGATTATGTTTTAGTCCAGAAAATTTTATTTATGCTTGTCATCTCCCAAACTGTAATTTTTGGCTTTAATTGTTTAGTTTAGGCTATGATAAAGGGTTGTGGTTCCGCCATTTCTGATTATCATTATGGACAAAGTGTTTGGGGCGATAACAAACAGACAAGTCTGCTTTGAAAAGGTGATAAAACGCCAGTGCAGCAGCTAGAAGCCTTTTTACTCTTTCGTAATAAGATTTAATTTTTGTATTTAAAAAAAATGTTTATCGGACAAAAATCAAAGGAAAACGTTTATTATGTCATTTCCAATGTTTGGTTGCCACGGAAAGTGATTGCTGTAGCCTCCGTATTTGATAAAAATAGTAAACTTTAGGCTTTTATAAGTCAAAATCTTAACAACGGATTTGCATTCTGTAAAAAGCAATCCTCTACTACAGTCAATTCAGACATTTTTTTCAGAAGCATATATTCGTACTAATTTTAGCTGCTTTTTTTTTACTTTTTGTAAATTTATAGAGCCTGCTAGAAAGATTAAAGTGCCAAAACGTACTTTTTTTTCTATATATAAAAATAATTAGTAAAACAAACAAAAATATTGAAAAAATTGTCTGACAAAATTGCATACAAAATCGAGAACGATGCATTGGCAAGTCATGTGCAAAGTTTGAAGTGAAATGCTCAACAACTTCAGGAGATATATACAAAATTGTATGTAAAAAAAGACATTTTGAGAAAAACGCAAAAGAAGGTCAAATATCAGGGGGAAAAGGAACCCTGAGGTTTTAGGCAGTGCGGCTGCTTATGTCTACCCTCCCTTAGTCTCATGCGTAAGATCTGCAGTTCAGCAAGCAGCATTCTGTTACCTGGCCAGTTGTAACCTTCAGTGTATTCGCTGTCAGTATCACAAAATTTAGATGTAAAATGAGGGCAAAAGCTATTTTTATTGGCTAGAGGTAACAAGAAACAGACTATTGGAAATATTTCTATGAATTTGAATGGCCTTCATCCTGTTCGGCGTTTGTGTTGACATTGCACGCCAGAAATGTTGACAGTTCCCAAAGTTCTCTGCAGGCTAGGGTTATATTATAATAGGGGCGATAGCTAAATACTGTGTACTAAAGCCTTTGTTTTTCCTATCGAAATAAAATATTTTATAGCTTTTTTACATAGTCCTTATTTTAAAGTTTTTAATAAAAAAAAAATACTTATAGGTGTCTAAGGAACAAAAAACCAATGCTATTGTGTTGGAAAAAAAAAGAAAAACTTTTATAATTTCAACAATTCTGAAAATTGACTGTCACCAGGTGACCCCAATACCCCTGTTGAGAGGGGTGTCGGTCGCACTCACCCTCAACCTGTATCTCTATCCTCCACCTTAGCGTAGAAAGAAAAATAAAGTGAATGAAATAAAAGCGCTGATCATTTAAAGTACATACATCCATTGATACGTAGGAAAGTTTTTAAGGTATGCAGCTATTTGGAAATGATTTCAATAAAAAACTTGGGCCTAGATTAGGTTTTAAAAATCATCAAATTTGAAACTAAAGAAAAGGTACCTCAGGGCCTAGGCCGTACCTCAATCGGAGATGCCCTTCCTTAAAAAATAAAGCATAGGTATATCGTATGATGCCAGCGATACAAAGACATACCTGGATATGGAAGTGCTGTAAAACTTTTTAAAAAATTGAATTTCAACACATGAAAAGTTGCCTAATATGTTCATATTCAAATTACAAAAATACCATGGTTTCATGGTCTTTTTGTTGAAAAATTAGTCTAGGCCGGCCTTCTTGTGCTAGGAAAGACCCTATGTAGCCAACAGATTAACAGCATAAAAATTTTTTTTTTTTCAGAATTAAGTTTTTTTTTCTGCTTATCAGTGTTGAGCAATGTTTCTCAATTAATATCTTGTTTTCATTTCTTGTCTCTCAGGGCCACCTTACAAATCATATCAAACTTCACACGAGCCAGCGCCTAGTGCACTGTGGCGTCTGCAACATCCAGCTGCCCGACTCTGAAGCATTCGAAGCGCATCTGAGAAAAATCCACAAGACAGACAAGCTTTACAAGTGCAAACTTTGCGATCACACTGTTGTAGACCGAGAGACGATGATCAAGCACTTTCAAACCCACAGCGAGTGCCAGCTCACCTCAGAAAACAGTTTTCAGGAGCAGACCGGTGTCACCCACGGTTCTCAGATCATCTCCAGTTTTGATCTGAAATCGGCTCCAGCCTATCCTAGTCTTAATGGTAAAAATGTGGCGAAGGCTTCGCTTGCTAAGATAATGTGCTCTGAGTGTGGCTTTATCTCGACAGATCAGGAGACTATGCAGCAGCATCTGTGGACCCACATCAGGTCGGGTACCGTGTCCACAACAAGCTCTCTGTCCGGGCTCAAAGTCAACACTAGTGAGGCCAGCAAGGAGAATAGCATGGGCGTCCTCAAGAAAAATATTGACTCTGGCCAGAAGAGTCTTCCCAAAGATGTGTTTTACCAGTGCACCAGTTGTTCTTTCACTTCCAGCGATAACTCGGCTTTCATCAAGCACATGTTGGCCCATAAAACCCAGGAGAAGCATGTCAGAGAGGCCCATGCAGCGGTAGAAATCCCCAGCTTGCAAGACGCCAAAGGTCCGGCAACTGATGCTGTCCATCTCCAAGTCTCAGGGACAAATAAGACTCCACTGAAGCCGTCCGTGCCTGTAGCATATACAGGGCTTGTGCCTGCCAAATGTGATAATTTAAAGGATAAGTCGGAGAACAGTGTTCCTTTCATCTACGACAAGGCGTCAGCTCGGTTCCGCTGTCTGATCTGTAATTACCACTGCGAGTTTCAGCGGACAATCAAAGCTCACATTTGGAAGCATTCTGGCCACCAGAACATTGAATATCCCATGTTTGACCAGTCCGGCAACGCTACGTCAGGCTTGGCCAATGTGACCAACGTGTCTAATAGCCTGCAGAAAACCTTATCGCATGGTGCGCGGTCCGATACTTGTCCCAACCTTGGCAAAGAAAAAGGTAGAATGGTCTCCGTGAACCCAAGTCGGGGACCGCTTCAAGCTTTCCAGACGAGACCTGGAGATGCGGTTTGTGTTCTGCCAGTGAATCCTTCCACAGCAAAGTGTAACACTGGACAGCTCAGTCAGGTCCAAAACAAAACTGTCATTGTTCCAGAAAATGTCGGCAAGACATCAGCAGTGTCAATGTCTCTCCAGTCTGCAGTGGTAAAGAAAGAAGATAAGCCAGATCAGGTTAAATTTCAACAGACAATTACAGCTGATGTCAAACCACCAGTTGCCAAGACAGGTGATCACAAAGCTCTAACAAATACCGTCTCTGAAGAGAGATCTGTTCCAACAAGAAACTCTGCGGCCACAAACTCAGCAGGTCAATCAAATGATCAGGAATTGAGTGTAAAAGATGAGGAGAAGATTTCTGATAAAGTTCTTGCCTCTGCAATTAAAAATGCTGACGTTGTTTCTGTCGATGGAGCAGGCTCGAGCTGCCCGGAGCCGAGTGTTGTAGTGGAGACCGTGGACTCGATACCACCTGGCGACAGTCTGACCGGCTTGAAGAGTCAGCAGGGAAGTCCACGAGTTTCTGATCTGGAGAGCAGTGGAGGAGACACAAAGTTTGCCGCTCAAGTTCGATCAGTCGTGCTGAAGAGCACGGATAACTCTGCCGATTCCGACACAAGCGTCTCAGAGAGCGGCGAGCACAGGCGCACGACAGAGCAAGTTTCAGTACAAGAGAAGCAAAGCTCGGCAACCCCTTGGTTCAGATGTCCGTTCTGTGACCGTCAGGTGCAAGAGGACTTGAAGACTCACCTACTGAACTGCAAGCCGAAAGTTTCTGGGGCTGAGGTCGGACAAAGCGAGTCAAAGCCAACAGACATGCTCAAGTCCTGTGGGGATAAAATGCTGCCGGCGAGTACACCAGAACAGCTGGACAGTTTATTATTAGACGATACAGACTCCACAGAATCATCCGATGAAACAGCAACGGGTGAAGCACAGGGCAACAAAAAATCTGGAATTTGCTCCTCGTTGCTTGCCGTCATTGAACAGCTAAGAGAAAGATCAAGATCTGAAAGTGAAGAGGATAAACAGGGTCAGATGTGGAAGAAGTCGAGCAAGAAAAAAGGGCACCAGGCAGATCTGGCCCTGGGTTCTATTGACGAGTTTAAAAACATCGAAAAGATCCGTGACAATGACGGGGAAAAGTTCCGCTGTGTTTTATGCCACTACACTAGTGAGCGTATTTATAATATTAAAATCCACATGAAAACTCATCGCCAGAAGAAACCAACAGAGTGTTCTCTATGTGATTTTTCATCTACGTCCCCAGAAGCCCTGCAGCAGCATATGCTGAAGCACTGTAAGATACGAACTTATGCCTGTAAGTACTGTCCTCAGAGTTTCAACCACAAAAGTACGCTGCGTGCTCACATGCGAGCCCATAAAGACCAGGAGCCTTTCCGCTGTGCCTATTGTGTGTTTGAGACTTCCAATGCACAGGAGTACCGAGAGCACATGCATGTCCATTCAGGCTGCTCTTCTCGTTTGCGCTGTCCGGGCTGTGACCTACTTCTCGGTGGAAAGGACGAGCTCACAGCTCATCTGCTTGGGTGTAAAGGGAGAACCACAGGCAGCAGTGTTGAGCCTAGATCAACTTCTCATGTCAGGTTACATGAAAATCTTCCAAGCAAGCTAGCCTTGGAGTCCAACACAGATGCTACAGGACGCCTTGGTGTGGACAATCTCAAGCAGGAGACAACACCGTCCGTCCTGCCAGCAACAGTGAGTTGTCCTGGCGAGCACCGGTGCGTGGTCCAGGGTTGTACATTCTCCAGCCCAAGCCTGAAAGATCTACAGGATCACCTAGGGGTTCACTGCAACCCATCCCTGCTCGTGTGTAACTTGTGTGACTTCAAGGCCTGGCACACTCGCAGTCTCAAATCTCACATGAAGCGGCACGCAAACGATCAGCGATATGTCCAGCAGCCATTGGAGCAGTACAAGTGTAACCTGTGTGGCTACGTGTGTCATCACCTGCCCTCCCTTAAGTCCCACATGTGGCGGCACGCAAGTGACCAGAGCTACAGCTACGAGTTCACCAATGACGTAATCAATGCGGCTATTGATCACGACAACCGTGTCGATGCTAGCGGTGAGGCTGACGATCCAGAGCTTTTAGACCAGGTCATCAACTCGGAGAGGAAAATTCTGGAAGGAGAACTCACTAAGTGCAAGAGGGGTGATGGACAGCGGCCTATTTGCTGGGTGACATTTCGCTGCTGCAGCTGCGGTTTTGAGACTATCAACAAGGCCAAGCTCAACATTCACATGCGCACCCACTCTGACCTCATTCAGCAGGCGCAAGCGGACATAATTCCCCGCAGGAAACGCCCTGGCTTTGATGAAAGGCCACAGGGTCAAACCACAAACTTGCCTAAAATGATTAAAACAGAGAATATGTAGAAATGTTCCACAGCCAGATAGATTTCAGAGGCCTGCACAGGCCAGTGTCTTCAACTTTTCCTTGTATGGTAGTTCAAACAAGATTTCATATTAACTTTGTGATTTCTACTATAAAGTTACTTTAAGCTCTAATGTCAACACATTTCCGAATTCCTAGACTGTTAGCATCGCGCTTGTTCCTTATTACAGCTTGAATTATTTTATTGTCATCCTGGTGTATTAATAGACACTCGTTTCTCCAAGATAAACAGAGAGGTTCAGGGTTTTAGCCCTTGCTAAAAGGCTCTTTTCACACATTTTCTTGCCTGGCGTTTTGTAAAGTTTTAATTAATATCCTTTGTTTGTAACCTTCTAATTCAAGACTGTATCACATAAGTTCTTAGCAGTCTATGGGATTTTCAGCAGTCTTCTAAGAAACCACATAACTATAAGTATTTAAGAAAATTAATAAACAAAACGTGGGACCATCGACTTTGTCAGTGTGTATGTTAATTACATCAGTAGGCTCAGTACTAGAATAACAACAAAAGAATTAACACCAAGACAAAAATATATGTGCAAAAATATTTGAGCAATTATTTTCTATGAACAGATTGTTATACTTATAGCATATGTTTTCAGAAAATCGATTGAGAATTTGGATTTTCAAAAAATACAATTTAAAATTGAAAGCATTTATGATTTAATTTTGGGTACTTATAATCCTTCTCATCTCAATAACACATTTCTCTCTCACTTCACCCTTGCGTAAATGCAAAAACAAAAAAACTTTCTAGACACCTTTGGGGGAGGGTGGTCTGAGATTGCAACTTTGTGCAGTGAGATCAGAAAAACTGCAAGGGATCAGAAGGAAAGCTTGTTGTAGGTCCCAGTATAAACATCGAATTTAGAGAATTGAACTGCAAAAACTTCAAAATTATGAGTTAACAGAGCTAAGGAGGAAAAAGAAACCTCAAATGTAAAAAACTTTGAGTTATGAGAAATTCAAATTATCAGACTTAAAGTTTTGGAGGGTTTCCTTTGTAATGATATAAATATGAATGGAATTAAATTTTTGTTTTGTTTTATTTTTTTATTTCTGCATTACATGTCTGTTTAGTTAGACTGTGATTAAAATGTACGCTGTCAGTGTTGGAAAACAACATTCTTTTGTTTTTTAAGTCTATCCGCGTGGAGAAAATTTCCTTGTAGTGTAAAATCAAACAGCTGCTTTTTTTAGTCGACACAAGACGATTCAATGCATATTTTTGTTAATGTTATGTTGCAACAGTCTCAAAGTCCAAGCACTGTTCTTGCTGTAAAAGATTTAAGTCTTGTCAACTCTTAGGAAGGCTAATATAAGTGCTATAGATCTGATTTATGTTTATATTTATTTTTTTTTAATAATGCAAGGCATTTGACGTTGTGTACCTTTTATTATAAACAAGACCAGTATGGGCATATAGGCCTACTGTTATTTGGATAATTTAGTATTGAAATTGAATTAAATCAGTGTGTTTACTTACAACTTTGAACTATTACTTGTGTAATCTCAGTACTGCGTGTTTGATCTTTTTATTTAATGTCCACATAATAAATTCGAACACTGGATATGTACCCTTTAGGCCTATGTCAATTGTTATAATTTGATCTGCCCGAGATCTGATTGGGAGAATGAGTCTCAGTCGAGTAATAAAGACATGTAGCGTAAAATTTACTAAAAACTATAGCAGCGATCTGATATACAGTGGACATTGAATCCATGGACTTAACTAACCCTTGCTTTCAACCAACTGAAATAAAGTCCCAGCTTGTTTTCTCCCTTAGCCTTATAAAATGTTATTGTTTAGAAAGAATTAATTTCAGGCTTACCTAGTTTTCAATGAACTAGAATTAAAAGTGAAGCTTTTTGAGTGGTGTTTTCAACCTTTTTTTTTTCTGGTATGTGGTTCACTCTATCACAGTATTCAAAGAGAGAAATGTGAATGTCATAGGAAAACCAGAGTTGCAAGAACTTGTAGCTCTGTTTGTTTTATTCTTTCTAGATTTAAATTATAGGGTTTCAAGGTCAATAAATATTGAATAGTGAAATCCTAAAAAGTCTTCACATTGTGACCGCAAGAATGTGTTGACTTTAAGCAAGAGTTTACTTTAACCATTACAAAAATATAAAGAAATTACAAATTGGGACTGCAAAACAGAGTTGACTTTAAGCAAGAGTTTTTCCATAAAGGTGTTGACTTTAAGTGGATTCCACTGTACATGTACAATTTTCTTCTTTGGGTGATTTTGGGATACTTTGAAGAGACTTGGCTTTCAACAAACCTTGGCGTTTTCCTGCAAAGTTCATTGGACCCTAAATCCACTGTATCTTTGATATGTATATTGTTGGTTTAGAGGTAGTGGCTGCTAAAATGGTTTTGTTTTAGCACAAAAGAAACAATGTAAAGACATAGGAGGACTTCGTACTGTGAACAATTTTGATTCACAAAACTTTTCGGTTTGGCTGCTTTGGTTTATAGAGGTTCTACTGTACGTATGTGGTCAGCATAATCTTCATGACTCTTCTAGACTATTCATTATTATACACATGTTCCATTGTTGATGGGTTTTGTTGAGTTTTTTTTTTCACCGGAAGGTACATGCACATTGTTGAAAATGGCAGAGGCAACGTTGATGATTTGTGTTTTAATATGTTGATGAAGGAAAACCAGTTTGGTACATGATTGATATTTTTTGAAGAGTTTCTGGTCTACCTCATTCTTTTCTCTCTTTTTGTTGTAGTCGTCTCTGGATGAGGATGGCAGCAGTTATAATCAGCCATGTTTTGAGTTGTATATGTATGTCAGACTTCCTAATCCTTGTAGAAAAGCAAGGTTACTCATCCCTTAAGTATTAGCCTGTACATTGTTGATATATGAATAATTGAATGTAATTTATATTGATAATTCTATATGTGTTTGTATTCTTTAAAACTTTTTGCTTGTGTGCATGAAATTTAAGGACACAGTGGCAGCATTTTTTTTTTTT
>BMAT01010156.1:92955-104720 GCA_019649035.1 Elysia marginata | reverse complement strand
TGTTATTTTGTAAAATGATTTAAAGACAAACATGGCTCTAAGTATTTATAGTGCTTATTTTTTCAACGTCTATGATAATTTTTATGTAAAAATTAAATTTAAAAAATGATTGAACATTATTAGTTCAAATACTAGGTGGCGGTTTACCTCCTGTCCCACCTAAAAAAAGGGGCAGCTATTTATAAATGTTACCAAGACTTAACCTTTTCACATCGCACACTCCCAGACTCTATTATTCCCTATATAGTATATACGTTGGGGCAGCCCTTCCATTATTCCCTGCAAACGCAGTGTTTTAGTGCATTTTCAAAAAATCATATAAAATCACACATACTGCCAAGAATAATGTACTTGGTATGTATAGAAAGCTAATATTATGATCTGTAAGAAAAACACACTTTTACACCAACAAACATCCTTTTTGTTACGGTAAACAAACTTCTGGCATTGCGAGCAGCCGTTTTGCGAAGTGAAAGTACTGTAACGGTTACGGACAAAGCTAGACCTAGATCTAGACCGTGTCAATAAAAATTATTAAAAAATAAATAAAGTGTCGTAATACCACAAAATATTTGAGAACAGAGCAAAAAATGGTTACGGCAAGAAATTTTAAAAGTGGGTGCTCTAAAGATGTACAGCAAAAGATGAAAAAAATGCGAAACTCAGTTCAAGTAATGTGGGGTGGCTTGAAAGGTTGTTGAAAGCAGATCGTTCGTGGAAAGCGGTGCGTCAAGAGGAAACAATTTGCGCCCGCGTTTCCCGAAAGCGGGGTGATGGCTAAAGGTTAATGCATGGTCTTTCTTTTATTTAAATTCCTCTGATTGCTTTCAGTGGGCTATTTTCGCATAAAAAGAGGAACAGATATCATGGGAAAAAATAGACCCAATAGCACTGCAAACAAGTATCTGAATCAGCTGTTGAAATCAGCGCTTTATGGATTAATATTCGGGTCCTACTTATCCTTTGCAACTGGGTTTTGGTGTTGACTGACATTACAGATCGGTACTGCAGATATTTTCCTAGTCTGCACTGAAAATATTACTTTAGTTTATTAATAGCAGTTAGACTTACTGTTAGACCATGGGAGTCTATAATATTAGGCCTTGTTTTGACAGGAAACAAAGTTTGAAGTTCGAATTCCATTCATAAGGTCTATCAAAATCGATAAACTGGACTGGCGGCTGGACCTACATTTTTTAAACTCTCATAATGATTGGAGTATTGGTAATTTTCGAGACTTTGTTACACACTTCTAAATAACCAAACATCGGCAATTTTTAGTCATTTGCTTCTTAAGAAAAATACCGATTGGGAAAAACTGACGAGTTCTGTTTTTTATGATGTAAACCTTAAACCTAGTAAAAACCAGGAAATCATGCCAGTTGCAAACTTCACGGTTACAACAACAAAAATGTTTCAAAATCATGTTTATTTAGCAAATTCACACTAATGTGATGTCTGCTTGTGCACATACTTTATTCAGAGTTCAGTCATACAACCACAAAAATGAATATAAACTGGTGTAAATTGATAAGAAATGAACACACAAAGTTTTCAACCACTCGAGACCCCCAAGTTCGTGGATCCTACTTTAACTTAACCTAAACCAATGCTTAGAAGCTAGACACCATTGTCTCCCCCATCATTAAACCAAAAAATATGTATTAAACAAAAAGAATGTTTGTTTCTATTTCTGTTTTGCACTCTAGCAATTTACGACTTCTGCATTCCTTTTCTTTCAGCTTTAATATCACTCATTTTGGATGAGTGTGTTTCTCATCGGTATGCCTTCCCTTGTTTTGGAGCGCTTGCCGCTACCCAGTCTTCACACCTACATCAGCTTGTCGGTGCTGTTTCTGGCCTTGGCCACGTTCTATGCTCATCAGACAGTGGTCGCCAAGCTGAACTTTGACCCCAACACACAGCTGGAGGAGGAGTTGGGGCTGTCGCCAGAACTCACCAACCTGACTCTGCCCTATGAAGAGAACGAGCATTTCCTTAACATGCTTTATATCATGCGCATTGAGACGTGGTGTGTTTGGGTGAGTCTTAAGCTGGAAGTTATGAAAATGAGGAATGAGATTTTATCAAGAGTAGTGGAACTCCTATTATAAAGATTCCAAAGAGATTTGATGATTGCTGGCACATGCCGATTCAGGGGCGCACATCTGTTAATATTATTGTTTAATTTGAGATGTTTTAAAAGCAAGAAACATCTCTAAATAACTAGATCACAATAAATTCTATAACAATTTTGGGTATCTACTTGCTCAGAAGGGACACAACTCTTGTTTAAAGTCTTAATTTCTTTCACTACGGAGTGAGTCTAAAGCATGAAGTCAACAGAAAGACTGATTTAAAGCTTGGAGTTATGAAAATAGACTGAATCAGAAGCTTGAAGTGATCAGAAAGGCTAAATTTAAAGCTTGGAGTTATGAAAATAGACTGAATCAAAAGCTTGAAATCATGAAACTAGATATGAGCCGAAACTTGAAGTCATGAAACTAGTCTGAACTCTATGGAAGTCTAAGTGATGAAACTACGCTATAGTCTGAAGCTTGAAATAAACTTTGTAACAAATACAATTTTCGCATGATTCATCCAAAGATCGCTGTTTGAAAAAGAGATTGATCATTTTATTCATCTTGTTCTGCAGGGATACCATTTTTTAGTTATTTTCCATTTATTTTGTTTATTTTTATTCATGCAAAAACACAGTGCCAGGATTTTCAGTTATTTTCAATAAATTTAAGTGGCATCCCTGCTTTTGTCAAGGATTTCAAAGAAATTCACATATATGTCCGCAAGGTAGACGCCCCCCTTCCCTCTTCTTTATACTTTTGTCTCTAAGTCTAAACATTCATATAATGGACTTTGGTGGTACCTAACAGTGTTTTACTGGAATGTTCAATTTGCTATCCGACCCACTGTAGCTATGGCTGACCATGCAGCCTGTTCTTGTTTCAGACTCTGGTGAACAGCAGCTACTGCATTCTCATCCTGCTCGGGAAACTCATTCAGGGAATCGTGTTTGGAGAGTTAAGAGTCAGCGAGCAACAGGTGTGTACTTGTGTGTGTCTTCATGAAACGGGTATCCTAAAGTCAGGGTTTCTAGGGGTGTTTTTTTTTTCATCCCAATCCTTAACTTGTGTCTATGATATTTGTTTGTTTTTTTGTGAGATAAAATGATAGGCTCATGTTGAGGTTTTCAATATTTGGCATCTGTGATGAAATAACATTTTTCACAGTCCAGACTAAATGAGTCTAATGTCAGAAGTTTTAAATAGAGTGAAAGAAGATTTGTATGTCAACAAAATTTTACATTTTCATGCAATTTTTAACGTCTGGAAACTTGTAAGCAATATTTTGTCTGTTCTCCATACCATTTTGTTTCAGCACCTGAAGGACAAGTTCTGGAACTTTGTGTTCTACAAGTTCATCTTCATCTTTGGTGTAATGAACGTCCAGAGCATGGATGAAGTTGTCCTGTGGATTGCGTGGTTCTCCGGTCTCGGTTTTCTTCATCTGCTCACTCAGCTGTCCAAAGACAGGTTTGAATATGTGAGTATGTGACAAGTCCAAACTGGCACGAATTCTCTCACTGGGCGACAAGCCTCAGACAAAATCAACACTTACAAAGTTTGTAGACTTCAGTAGTGGTGAGAACATTCTCCGTGTAGTATTTTAAGAGTTTGAACTGGTATTTTAAATTTGAGAACTTAAAATTTTGAAGTTGGGACAAGAGGGGTCAGTTAAAACCAAACATGAATTTGTAGGTCTTTTCCCCCTTTTTGCACTCCCCCCACCCCTTCCCCATTGAATTAGGCCTTACTGACCTAGCTTTTGGTTTTTGCAAGTCTTTTGGAAATAAAAAATTATGTAATTATTCCTCTATCTGTTTTCCAGTTGTCGTTTTCGCCAGCTACGCCAAGACTGTCCCACTTGAAGCTCCTCATGTTGCTGTTGACAATCTTGACTGCGTGTGCCGTGATCCTCACTGGCTGTGTTTGGGTCGGCATTAACATCAGCCTCACAATATTTGCTTTCCTTGCTGCTGAGGTAAAACAACCAACAAAATCATCTCAGCCTAGTTTTACATTAAAATATTTTACATTCCAAGGCTTTGAGGTTGGGAATAATTACGTAGATTTCTGAATTTCTAAACCGCTTGAAATTTTCTAGTCGGGTAGGCTTAAATGCTCTCCTTTCTAATTCTGTCTTGATATTTGATATCTGAGAATGTGTGCACAGGCATCTGTTGATGAAGGCTTGCATTCAGTTTGTTTATTTCTTTGAAATTTCAATATCTCACGGCCATACATCAAAACTGATTTGACACCTCAAATGTTGCTTAAAGAATAACATTATGACTGACATGATCAGTTTGATATTGTGTGTCTCTCCCCAGAGCCTGCTGCTTCTGTTGAGGTGTCTCTACGTCATGGTCAGGTAGGGCTCGCACTTCTCATTTATCAAAGCTTTCACTCAGCGTGTGTATAAACATAAAGATAAATTTAAGGTCATATGGGTTCAAATATCCAGTATATTGTGTAAGTGGTTAATAATGTTGATTGGAAATCTCATTAGTCTTAAAATTTTTTAAAATTCCTTTCAAGTCTTAAGTCCTTTCATGAGTTAAATTTTAAAGCAGTGAAAATCTTATTATGTTCCGTCTAACGCTCCCATGGACTTCTTTTTTTTTTCAAATGTATATAACTTTCAAGTGTACATGCAACCTTTTGTTCCCAACTTTTTTTATAGTTTGAGAAAGGAAACTTATCATACCCAGAGCATGGAAAATGTATTGAGTGCGTCTTGGTGAATCGAGTCCATGCTTAACAGTTTGAACTTCTCCTTGGTTTTTTGAGTCCATGCTTAACAGTTTGAACTTCTCCTCGGTGAATCGAGTCCATGCTTAACAGTTTGAACTTCTCCTTGGTTGACAGGTATGTGATCCAGCTGTGGGACATGAGCCTAGAAGGCGTGTGGGAAGGAAGAGCCATCTTTGTTTACTACACAGAGCTCGTGTTTGAGCTCGTTGACCTGACTGTCAATTTTGCCCACCACACGCACATGTTGGTAAGTTCCTTATATCCTTCAGCTAGCCAAGATTCTGATGTGATCAGATCATTTTTATCATAACAATAATACAGTGAAATCTTGCAAATGAGGAAATGTCTGAAGAGTGCAATTTTTTTTTTACAATTGTCTGGGTTTTCCTGATTTTCTGAGCTACTTGGGATATGGAATATCTTGTAAGGAAATTGCAAGTAACAATCATTATATGTTATTCTTCATTGTAAGTTGACATATGAACTGCTAACAGAACTGTTAACTAAACTTTACAATGACTGTATAGCAAGTGGTTTTGTTTCCTCCCCACTCAACTGCTCTCTGGCATCTTTATCTATACATGTCCACCTATTGTGTCATAAAACAATTATGGAGTTGTATTGTTTTTTTTTCTTTCTTTTTTTTTCCTCTCCGTCTGCTCCTTGACAGCTTTATGGCAACATATTTCTGAGTATGGCCAGCCTTGTGATCAGCCTGCAGCTTCGGTTCTTGTTCTATGAGTTCCAGAGGCGGCTCAGGAGACACAAAAACTACCTGCGTGTCGTGAAAGATATGGAGGCCAAGTAGGTGACGGGGATGGGCAGTCTCAGGATTATCCTGAGTTCAGGATTTTTTTTTTCCCATTTTGAATAAGAAAAATCCTGATCTGGATATATACACTACTCAAATGAGAACAAAAAGTTTTGCTAGTAAATTCCTCAAGGAAAAGCAAATTTTACTGCTGTATTGAGTTTACTTGCATCCGCAAACTTTGAAATAATTAATAGCTTAAGCAGTTTTTTTTAATGTCAAAGTCATTTAATGCACGCCCTGATCTCAGGATTTTTGTTCACAAGTAGTGCCCACCCCTCTGCCCGGGACAAACAAAAAGCATTATCTGCAATGTAAACCGTATGAGAGATACTGTATTTCGTTTGTCCCCGGATGCCATGAGACAAAATTTCTAGCATGCTAGGGCTCGTTTCACTCTTCACAGTCCTGAGCTGGTTTTAAAGATTCATGTAACAAATCTGTCACACTTATCTGAAAATTGTCATTACATGTCTTTATCTTTTTGCAAACAAGTTTATTGCCTTTCCCACCAACAAAAATTTTTTTTATTACACAATTATTCAGGAAATCTGGCTTTGGTACTCAGCCTGTTCAATTCAGCCAGAAAATTCAATCAAATTTCGATGTGGGGATCAGGACTGTTGCTCAGTTTATATTCTATACCAATGGTTTCAAGTCAATACACGGAGATAAAGTTAATAATCAATGCTGACATTATTTGAGTAAAAAACGATAGCAAAGGGTAACTTGAAGAAACGATAGCAAAGGGTAACTTTTTAGGCTTGAGTGTGTCGGGTGACAGTCCTAACGCAGGGAGTTTTCACTTTTAACAAGCTGTCAAACGATTTAACTCACTTGCTACGAATGCGCCAGCGTATGGCGCATCACCCGTCAGTTGCCAAACGCGGATGCGCCACCCCTTGGCGCATCAACATTAACTATCGATTTCTCAAGCTAGATGCGCCAGAAGTGTGGGGTTTCGTTTCGGATGTTAGTATAACTTCTTATCTTTGTTTATGCCGAGTTTCCCGGATGTAACTCTTTAACTTTAGAAGTTATGGTTACTCAAACAATGAGACCCTAGTTTCACTTGCTACTGGCTGGGCAGAGACGAAGAAAGCTAACAAACATATTACAAATAATAAATGAGGCAGAATTCAGTGATGAAGAAGTGGATCTAGGGTTAGATATGAGCGACAACGATTCTGAATATGAACTTGAAGGTAATGATGGCTCTGAATCAGACTCAGAACTTGAAGTTGTGGCTAGTACTAGTGTAGATCTAAATCTAGATCTAGATCTAGATCTAGTGTCAAAAAAAATCTGAAACCTCAAAAACAGCAAACTTTAAAAAAATTGTGAAAAAAAAAGTTTTAAAGATATTAACTGCAAATAAAAAGCATTGCAAAGTTCTTTTCTTTTAAAACTCTATACTAAATTGTTGAGCAGATTAAACAATACTAAGATTTTAGATGATTTTTCAAAAACGACCCAAAATGGCCAGTATTCAGCGTATGTGACAGTGTTCGGAGCCCAGTGCTAAGTGAGTTAATCAAACTAGAACTAGAAGACTTTTGAAGAGAACTTGATATTTCGACTGGGTTAAGGCTGGGCCCCCTCTTATCACCATATCAGTTCCTGCTGACTGTTGACTATATCTGCCCCTGACGATCAAAAGGTCACATTTCTTTTCTTTAATAATGTACTTGTTTGTATTTGAGATAATACTGTTACATGTAATGCTAAAATCTGTTAGCCTAACTAACCATTGGTTGTCCTGAATATATTCACGTATGCTACTTTTCATTGACTGTATGAACTTGAATTGACCCAGATTTCCAATGGCTACACAAGAAGACCTTGAACAAAATGCTGATGATTGCGCCATCTGCTGGGAGAAAATGGAGTCAGCTCGCAAGCTGCCCTGCTCCCATTTGTTTCATAAGTAAGACTCCTCTCAATTTATGCACTGAAGAGTATGCACTGCTATCAATAGGCTGAAATTGGGACAAATACAAGCGAACATACAGCTTTTTTTTTGTTTGTCAGTCAAGAAAAATCTTGTTAGGTGTTTCTGTTTACTTCTGCACCAATGCAGACTTAAATCTGCCTGTATGATTGGTCGAAAATAAATCTCTGTTTCCTCATACTTTACTGCGGTCTAGCTACACAGATTTAACAGTGTTGTGGTACTTAGCTTTATAAGCGTTAAGGCTTCCACTGCTTAAGTTCCTGCATTTATCATGTTTTCTTCCTATCTTGCTATAGTTCCTGCATTTATCATGTTCTCTCTCTCTCTCTCTCTCTCTCTCTCTCTCTCTCTCTCTATCTTGCTACACATCAAGCATTTATCATGTTCTCTCTCTATCTTGCTACAGACAAAGCATCTATCATGTTCTCTCTCTATCTTGCTACAATTCAAGCATCTATCATGCTTTTTCTCCGTCCTTCTTTATCTGGTTACAGCTCCTGCTTGAGGTCGTGGCTAGAGCAGGACACTTCCTGTCCGACGTGTCGCATGACTCTGAGTGAGACGACTGGGAGAGAAGAGCCCCAGCCCAGACAGCCTGGTGGCCCGAACGTCGGGGAGGTCATTGCAGCTCAGCCCAACCAGGGCACCACGAACCATTTCTTCCACTTTGATGGTGGGTTAGGTTTTGTGTTGCGCTATAATTTGAATATCTTGACTAAAGAGGAAAACTTTGAAGTAAGAGGGTTCCAATTTTTGTCAAGGACTATCAGGCTTATTTTATTCAGACTGTCTTCTGTTCTCTGACGAAAACCTGATTGTCTAATATTAGACGCTTTGGAGGGAACCAGGTTAAGTAAATTTTTTTTGACGAGCTTAAATAAGTCTAATATACCGGTACTTTTCAACTGCTTTTTTCACATGCAGTGGAATCCCTCAGTTAAGACCCCTTTAATCAAGACCACCCCTCTTATGTGACTTTTCATTTGAGGATTTCGGCTTATATTGGTAAAGTAATTTAACCCCTTAACTAAGACTCCCCTCTTATAAACCTGTTTTTTACTAACATTTTTCCACATCTTTATTTATGGGTTTCACCTTATATTTGTGCATTAGTGTTGTGGTTAGCTGTTTTAAACTTTATAATGTTTGCTTATATTGAACACTTAAAAAGTATAACGACAACATTGTTTATGCATACTTGTGTGCACATTTTTTTCAATGAGGATGGTGTACATGTAAATTTCCCATTTTGGGATCAATGTAAGAAATCTTCTCTCAAAGTTTTGAATCAGATCAATGCAGCGTGATTCCTAAAGGTTGAGTTAAGTTAAACATGTTGGGTATGATGTGTGAAGCAGCCTAGAAACGGTCTTTATTTGGGGGAAAAAAAAAAATTTATGGCCAGACCACTAATCTGTTGCACAAGTGATTTTTCAGATGCAGGTCATTTTGATTAAATCACGTTTGTTTATTATATATTTTTATAAAGGATTTAATTTTTATGTTGCACATCATCTTTTTATGTTAAATATGTAAAAAAAATACCCTTTTTTCGCTTTTAAAAAGAACAAACTGTTCTTTCTAATTAATTTATTTTAAAAATTGTATGCTCCTAGAGCATTTTATATAAGATGGCAAACAGCGCTTTTACAAATGGAACTAAATAGAAATAAAATATTAAATGAAGTTCATAAAGAAAAGTCATACAAGTAAAAAGCCACTGCTCATTGTCATATTGCTTCTAATCTATCTGTGCAGGCTCGCGCTATGTGAGCTGGTTTCCAAGTTTCTCTGTGGAAGTCACTCACACGAACCTCCTCCCTGGCCAGCAGGCACATGCCACCCAGACCTCGCAGCTCGACAACATGGTAAGTGAGCTTTGACATCTCAGCATCTGATATAGGGAATGAGATTTCAACAAGAGTGGCGGAACTTTCCTGGTGTCTCTCCGCTGTCTTGTAAATACAATCTTTTAAAATTTATGCAGCAGATTTATTTTGAAGATAAACTTTTTTTTTAGCTCTATAGTTTTTAAGTTCTAGATGTCGAATATCGTTTATAAAAGTAAGAAACTTACCAATATAAGACCCTACAATCTAGGTCTAGATTACAATTACCACTATAGTATTTTGGGGTGTTGTCTTCTAGAAAAGGGACGTCACTCTTGTTTTGCCACTAATCTCATTCCCTATACAAGAATGCCATTTTTCAGTTATTTTTAATTTTTTTTTTTTCTGAGTTTTTGAAGCCTGAGAAGCTAACTAAACAGACAAATGTGACCAAGACTGGTCCCATGAACAATGGCAATTCTTTGCCCCTAAATGACACTACTGTATATATATGCTGGAGGGTAGCGCCAAGATTTTCAGTTATTTTTAGAAAACTTGAGTGCCATCTGTGTATCTAAGTATTCTTAGATAGTCTGACAGGTACCTCCATCTTTAGGCAATCTGATATTAACACTCTGGTTTTCGTGAATGGATGATATACTGCCTTACCTACCATTATTCTTCATAATCTTGTGCTTAACTGCCAACTACAGGGTCGGGAATCTTCAGTCTTGAGGCAAACCCCAGCCTAATCTTCTTAGAAAATTGAGTCAAAATGCCACCAAAGCGATTATTTGAGCACTTAAATTTCAAACATACCTTGGACCCTCCATCAGGAGTAAAAGATTGCCGGATTTTTTCTGGCACTGCCAAACTTTTTTGTGCCATTTGTCATGCCTGCCGTATTTTTAGCCGTTTGCGGTACTATTATTTTCTCTACAACTGGCGCCCTGTTTTTATAAGTTTAGTTTTGCGGTATTATAGATAGAAACAAAGTTTTGTTTTGCGGTATTATAAATAGTAACACAGTCTAGTTTCCTGGTATATAAATACAGTAACGAAGTTTTATTTGGCGGTAAGATAAATGCGACCAGCTAGGTTGGGCTGGATTGCCTTATTAAAGGGTTTTTATCTATGGGTTGGATATGCAAGTAGCGATTGTTATCTAAAACTCTAGCCAAGCCAATCTAGGCCTAGGGAATTGTCATCCCCGAGTTTGCCTCTTGCCAAGTGAAGGACGCCCTTTATTGAAGGTCGATAATTATGCTAGAGGCTGGAGTTATATAACGCTCTCTCATTGGTCAGCTTTTACCCCTGCCCTCCATGAAAATAGTAATAATAACATATTGAATTTCAAGCCCCTGCCCTTGTTTTCAGTAGATGATGGCAGGCACATCAAACCTCTGTTTTTACTATAGGAAAAGAAGCCACATCAGAGGTTTGATGTGCCTGCCATCAATATCCCGCTGAGTAATTGTACTCAAGAAATAATTAGTGTGTTAAGAAATTTAAGTCTTGATTGTGTTCTAAGTGTGTGCAAAACTGGTTTATTGTGACACGGTTATTTACAGTTGGCCATTAGTCTTTTTCAGATGCATGCTTATTTTTGCCTACTCCTTAAAATAAATTCAATTTTTTTCTCCTGTGAAGGCTCGTGAGGTGCAGGTTGTTTTTCCGAACATCCCACAGCAGGTGATAATGGAGGATCTCCGGGTAACTCGATCCATTGATCTCACCATTGACAACATTTTGGAGGGCAGGGTCACCGTGCCACCTGTGAGTTTCTTTTTCTTTCTCTGTCTTCTTATTTTCATTTCTTTTCTTCTTTTTGGAATCATACAGTCATATGAAGTAACTAGGGCAAATCAGGCAAACGTGGCTTAGATTAGTTTTTGAGTAAAAGCCTTTTAAATAGTAACATATGCTATCCAATATTCCTTTTCTGTATGCATAGGATGTAGAAACATTTTATGTTTAAATTTTCTACCTCTCTTCAAGAGTATAAAATATTTCTAGTAAATGTTAATACTGCTGAGCCTTCTTAAGGTAAATCCTATTTAAGATAAAACTTTTTTTTCTCTATGATGTTACTGCTTAGTTTAAACTCTTGATCAAATAAACTTTTTAGCCTTGAAAAGGCTCCACTGCAACTCAGTATGTAAAAAAAATCTGACTAGTGCTGGATTCACCCTGGACACAAGTTTGTCTGAAAGTTGCCACATTGGCTTGAAGCAGTTTGGAGACCAGTTTCTAGGCTTAGGCAAGAGCAAAGAAAAATTACCCCTTCAAACACAATAGCATTTGTCTTTGTTTTGTTTTGTTCTTACCCCCTGAATTTT